>JARSSU010005480.1:0-67258 GCA_029619165.1 Eurosta solidaginis | reverse complement strand
CTATAGATAATACTAGCACCCGGCAGACGTTGTTCTGCCCTAAATTTGGCCTAGCTGCATACATTTTAAAAAGCTTTTTCCGTCTAACTCTGCCCTCCCCCTCTACACTTTTCCTAATCCTTTTATTCACTCCTCCCTCCGTATTTTTCGCTTCATCTATCTCCATCTTCATCTCATTCTATCTCTCTTTGTTCCAGTCCCAGTCCAAGTCCCACTCCGAGTCTCATCCCAGGCCTAGTCCTATCCCAGTCCCGTCCGACTCTGGGCGAAAAAACGATCGTAAACACTAATATAGCAATTTATATACCAAATTCAGGCAAATCGAATAGGACGTATGTAAATAGGTATGTGGGTATTATTAAAACATGTACTCTATTTCGGCTTCGCATGCATTTTATCAGTTTTGCCAGGTTGATGCGACTAAATCGAATCACAATGAAATTACTTTAGGCTCTCAGCAACAGCTTTCTTTGATATCCATATTACCACCATCTAGGAGTATCGGGTCCACGTTTCGGCTATATCTCTAACATTCACCAGCGAATAATATATACTCTTACTAAAGCACTCATCAAAAAACACATTCTAGGGGTACCCGGGTCCACTGAAATTTGTGAGCATATTGGGTAGGTCTGAGAATCGGCCAACGTCTACCTTTTTTTCGCTACCTGCCTATGGTCTTGAGATCAAAACGTGGACCCGGGTACCCCTAGAATGTGTTTAACAATATGGATATCAAATGAAAACTTTGATGATGCTGTAGTTAGTACAGGATATTTCATATCACTGGCGACTAGGGTCTCGCAATATAGGCCAAAACGTGGACCCGGGTGCCCCTAGAATGTGTTTATACAATATGTATATCAAATGAAAGCTGTTGATGGGTGCTATAGTACAGGATAACTTCATACCCCTGGTAGACTAGGGTCTCGAGATATAGGCCAAACGTGGACCGGGTACCCCTAGAATGTGTTATACAATATGGATATCAAATGAAAGCTGTTGATGAGTGCTATAGTTAGTACAGGACAATTTTCTATCACTGGTGAACTAGGGTCTCGAGATATAGCCCAAAACGTGGACCCGGGTACCCCTAGAATGTGTTTATACAATATGGATATCAAATGAAAGCTGTTATGAGTGCTATAGTACAAGATAATTTGCATACCCCTGGGTGATTAGGGTCTCGAGATATAGGCCAAATGTGGACCCGGGTACCCCTAGAATGTGTTTTATACAATATGGATATCAAATGAAAGCTGTTGACGAGTGCTATAGTACAGGATAATTTTCATACAAATGGGAGGCTAGGGTCTCGAGATATAGCCCAAAACGGGACCGGGTACCCCTAGAATGTGTATATAGTATGGATACAATGAGTTATTGATGAGTGCTATAGTACAGGATAATTTTCATACCCCTGGTCACTAGGGTCTCGATATATAGGCAAATGTGGACCCGGTGCCCCTAGATGTGTTTTACAATATGGATATCAATAAAGCTGTTGATGAGTGCTATAGTACAGGTAATTTTTCATCACACTGGAGGCTAGGGTCTCGAGATATAGCCCAAACGTCGACCTGGATACCCCTAGAATTTGTGTGTATTATGGATATCAAATGAAACCTGTTACTGAGAGCTTTTAAAGTCATTGTGATATTCGATTTAGTCGCATCAACCTGGCAAAACTGATAAAATATGCATGCGAAGCCGAAATAAAGACAAGAAGTAATAATACCCACATACCTGTTTTCAATACGTCCTATCGATTTTGCCTGAAATTTTCGATATAAATTTGCCTATATTAGTATTTACGATGCTTTTTTCCGGAAGTATACCAGAGACGGAGTGGGACTGGGATTGGACTAGGACTGGGCTGAGCTGAGACTCGAGTGGGACTGGGACTGAGACTCGGAATGGACTGGAACAAAATACATCCACCCTCTGGACTGGCAATAAGAGATAAAAAGAGGAAAAACTTGAGAGAAGAGAAAGAGAGAAGGAGACTGAGAAAGAGATAGAATGAGACAAGATGGAGATGAAGCGAAAAAGACGGAGGGTAGGGGTGAATAAAAAGATTGAAAAAGTGTAGAGGGGTAGGGCATAGTTAGACGGAAAAAGCTTATTAAAATGTATGCAGATAGGCCAAATTCAGGGCACTAGAGCACTCATCAACAGTTTTCATTTGATATCCATATTGGATAACGATTCTAGGGTCCCCGGTCCACGTTTTGGCTGTATCTCGAGACCCTCACTCCAGTTGTACGAAAATTATCCTGTACGATAGCACTCATCATAGTTTTCATTGATATCGCATATTGTATAACACATTCTGGGTTACCCGGGTCCACGTTTGGACTAGATCTCGAGACCCTAGCCTGCAGTTGTCTGAAAATTATCCGGTGACTATAAACCCATCACAGCTTTCATTGATATCCCTTTTGTATAAACACATTCTAGGGTACCCGGGTCCACGTTTGATCTCAAGACCCTAGGACGTAGAGAAAAAAGGTAGACGTTGGCCGATTTTCAGACCTACCCAGTATGCTCACAAATTTCACATGAGAGTCCGGTTCAGCCGTTTTGGAGGAGTTAAGCCTCTAACACCGTGACAGAGACGTTTTATATATAGAGTAGATTTAAGCCACTGATCGGTACTGATTTATACTAGGGCAAATTATGTTTACGCAGGACTTATTTTTTCTCGTGTGAACCAAATTTATATCCTATAAGAGCATTCATTGACTTCAGTGAATGGAACGCTTTATGCAATTTTCGGTATTATATAGTGGTGACTGTGAATGGCAATGAGTGCGATGCAGAGTGTCACGTTGTGATTATAATCCGGCCCAAAGTCTGGATCGATTTGTGTATGTTTCCAAAACTCTTGGGCTTTGTTTTGTTTTCGTTATCCTTATACCAAAACTTCTTGATTTTTGTGTAAACTCTAAGGATTTATTTTGTATTATTTCAAGATCATTCGGCAACTATCTCAGGATTATTTCGGGGACTGTTTCTAGTTTATTTCGAGATTGCTTTCAGGATGAGTTTTTAACTGTTTTCAGATAATTTTGCTACGAGTTTAGGATGGTTTTTGACCATTTTTATTGTACTTGGAATTAAATACAAACTTGGTTAATCTTTTGGTTTCTTATTATTCACATATTCTTATTTATATCTTTCATCGTTATGATGTCAGCGTATTAAAGTCAATTTACTATTGCACACAATATTTTACACTCCATTAAACTAAGCTGTTATCATTAATGGTATTTACATAATAATCGATACTTGCATATATACATACGATATATAACAATATGTATTGAAGTTTGTATAACCTGTAAGCTGTTCACCATAACCTTTTTTCATAAAGACTAAATATGTGAAAAAAGTGTTCAGGTTAAATGTTGTGGAAAGCATAAATTGGTTTTGTTTTAGCGAGCTTTATTTTTATCCAATATTGATATTTAAATTAGCACTCATGCAATTTAATGAAAGGATCTAAAAAATGTGTATACATACAAATTTACGTCCTTCAAACTTCAGAAAAAAATACGTGGCTTTTTTGCAATATAGTTATGATGCTCTTTGTCATAATTGCTTCAGCTATGCTACAGTAAAAAAGCTATTAAAATAAGTTATTTAGAGCGATATAGTACATTAGAGTAGACTTGGCCGAATTTCTTCAATTCATGAAAATCCAATTCCAATATATACACGAGCCGAAATTGGTTACTTATATGAGGGCTTTAGAAGAGAATCAGCGCTAGTCAATATTTTCTTCATTTGAGTTGACTCACGTACTGGAAGTCCTACCTCACTGTTCGTAATTTCAGTTGCCATAGCGCTTAAGCAATTGTATGCGAATTTCAGTAGTGATGGCAGCACCTATTAGGGTGATTACATTCAACACGGCGTCTACAGACCACAACCACAATAAGCAAAGCTTGACGACAACCGTAGCCAAGCATTGGCTTCTTAATTACTTTAAAAGCGGCAGCCACCAATATAAATTACAGCAAACAGGAGCGAAAAATTTAGAAAAAAATATTAATTATGTTTAAAAAACGCCCAAAAGAATGATTTTAGCTTTTATTATCTGTTATTTACTTCTAGTTTAGTTTTTATTGACAAAATAAAAAGGACGGCACTCATGTCGTCCCAAAATTAATTAGGTTAATCTGGCTACAACGGTTTCGTGATTGATTGTCTGCCCTTTCGCGCCGAAAATACGACACTCATAAGAACATGTGTAAAAATATATGACAGATGGGGCGGCTACACCGCCGTCGTGGAATGTGATCAGCCCTATTGTGATCGCCGAATAGAAAATGCGATTTCATAAAAACTACAAAATATTTCATTAAATTGTTTGGTTTATCGACTTATGCTGAAATTTTTATACTCAGCGTGCTTTGCACACAGAGTATATTAACTTTGATTGGATAACGGTTGGTTGTACAGGTATAAAGGAATCGAGATAGATATAGACTTCTATATATCAAAATCATCAGTATCGAAAAAAATTTGATTGAGCCATGTCCGTCCGTCCGTCCCGTGACCGTTAACACGATAACTTGAGTAAATATTGAGATATCTTCACCAAATTTGGTACACGAGCTTATCTGGACCCAAAATAGATTTGTATTGAAAATGAGCGAAATCGGATGATAACCACGCCCACTTTTTATATATATACATTTTGGAAAACACAAAAACCTGATTATTTAGTAAATAATACACCTAGAATGTTGAAATTTGACGTGTGGACTGATATTGAGACCTTGAAAAAAGTTGAAAAAAATTTTTAAATGGGCGTGGCACCGCCCACTTGTGACAAATAAATTTTACAAATATTATTAATCATAAATCAAAAATCGTTAACTATCGTAACAAAATTCGGCAGAGAGGTTGCCTTTACTACAAGGAATGCTTTGAAGATAAATTAACGAAATCGGTTAAGGACACGCCCACTTTTATATAAAAGATGTTTAAAAGGGTCGTGGACGAATAAAATAAGCTATATCTTCGCAAAAAAGAGCTTTATATCAATAGATATTTCATTTCCAAGTCGAATATAACAATAAATGGGAAAACTAAAATTTTTGAAAATGGGCGTGGCACCGCCCTCTTTATGACTAAGTAATTTCTATTTTTTCGGGAGCCATAACTCAAAGAAAAATTAAAGGATCGTAATAAAATGGTTAAAACCAAATTTTCCCTATAGCCGAAATTTTTTAGAAAAATGGACGAGATCGGTTAAAAACCACCCTACTTTTATATAAAGAGTTTTAAAAGGTCTAGAAAATATAAGTTATCTTACGAAAAGAGCTTTGTATTCATAGAATTTTACTTTCTAAATTGATTATAACATTAAATTGAAAACACTAAAATTTTTGAAATGGGCGTGGCACGCCCCTTTTTTGACTAACCATTTCTATGTTTCGGGAGCCATAACTCCTATACTTAGCAAAAAATAGTTTTGGACTCTGATATTTCCCTATCAAGTTTATTTAAGAGGAATGGGGAGACATTTTTTTTAAAACGTCACGTGTTTAGTTAGAAAGTAATTTATCTGAAATAAAATGTACAATTGAAGCTCACGCTGATTATATAATGCCCGTCGTAAGAGGCGACTAAAATACCAAATTTATTCAAGTGGTTGCCAATTTATAGCTTCTCCAATCCAATTATCACCTCACCTACCCGTGGCGAATCCTCAAAGGACCACCAACAGCGATCAGCGTGAGCTTCAATTTTACTTTCATTTCAGATAAATTACTTTTCTACATAACACGTGGCTCCGTTATTTTTCTTCGAGTTTGGCTCCAGACATAGAAAATTGCTTAGTCATAAAAGGGGCGGTGGACACCCCATTTTCAAAAATTTTAGTTTTTTCCAATTTAATGTTATAATTTAAATTTAATTACAAAGTAAATTCTATTGATACAAACTTTTTTCGACTAAGATATAGCTTATTATTTTCGTCCACGACCCTTTTTAAAAATCTTTTATAAAAAAGTGGGCGTGGTCCTTAACCGATTTCGTTAATTTTTCTTCAAAGCATTCCTTATAGTAAGGCAACCCCTCTACCGAATTTTGTTACGATAGGTTTTAACCATTTTTGATTTATGATTAATAATATTTGTAAAATTATTTTATCACAAGTGGGCGGTGCCACGCCCATTAAACAATTTTTACAAATTTTTATCAAGAGTCTCAATATCAGTCCACATGTCAAATTTCAACATTCTTAAATTAAGGTATGTGCATGTGTATTTGTCTACCTTTATGCGTAACTAAATCTGATTCTTTTGTTCACAATCTTTAACTACAAGTATACTTTATCCTCTCGTCCTATGCCATTATTCTACTTTGTTTTGTTGAGACTATCCAACTGCAGCCGACATACAGCCAATCCCCTTCTTAGCCCAACAAGCAGAGTTTTCTTTCAATTACTTTTGCAGCTTCTAATGCATTCCAATTCCTTTTATCTTCGCTCTTTATCTTTTCCACAATATTTGGAATACATATATAATCTTTGTATATATTACGTCATGTGTTTTTTATTTTATACCCAGGGAGCACTAGCAGTCGTAAGGGGATGCACCGCGATTTTCTTTTAAATCTTATATTTGGCCGTTGCTATAGTTTTCCGCGATGAATATTAATCGAAGATATGAGGAGAATTTCGAAACTGCCGACAATTGATTTGGATTCCTTTAAACCCCGTCTAGCCACTGTGTGATGTGGCAGAGGTTAAGGGACTCGTCCACCGACTTCACCATACATTACTTAGTCTTTGGTATCGTGCAATCAGTCAGCGCTCTATCAACGACTCTCAAACCACGCACATGTTGCTTTGCAGTTTGGGTAGTTAAGGCAGTTTACCTTTAAACCACTAACAACCACTGGTTCAATCATGTTAGCGGTTGTACATTAGTTCGTCCGAATCGGTGATCTTTATACAGGTCTCTCCATCCACCTTCCGTAGACGCGTGCGCCACAGTGCAGGAAATGCTATCGTCCTTTATGCATCTTCTCGCGACAATAGGAAACGCAGCGGCTAGCGCCTTTGGAATTGCCCAGTAGCTGAAACTCATATTATGTTCTTTTAGCTTATTAAACAACCACTTCACTATGATGCTCGGCGTGACTACAACTACTTCCCTCTTCCTATCTCATTTCCGCTTCGGTACCCAGTTGCTTGTTGTTGTTCCTTCTCTTGTAGCGATAAGTTGGATCCATAAAAGCTAATACCCCGACCATTCGGCAACGTTTTAATGTAACACACGACGACCTCGCAGATATTGTTTTTTTATAGGCGCAAGTCTAAAATGCTGAGGTCCGCCTACTGCACCGAAGATCTTGGGTTAAGTGTCGGACAAATCAACATCAAATATTTAGACAACAAATTCGAAGAGAAGTTCGGCTTAATTCTTCGGAGGTACTATGTCGCACGTTTAATTTATTTATTTTAGTATGACCTCCCGCTCCTGTGAGGGGAACGCTTTCCCTTCCACTTTATAAATTTAGGCTGGTCAACTTCTCCGATTACTGCGTCTCCTTACTACCGGGAGCTCTCTTTCTTCCTTTTGTAGAATCCTTGATTCTCCAAGCATTGGTAAATGCTTAATTATTACCGGTATTGTGAGAGGGCTTATTTTACTCTCCACGTCCTCATTCTTCTCGACTTTATTTCTTTTTCCTAGCTCGCAGTCCACTCCCGTACCGAGCTCACTAGCTCGAGCGCTTCCCATCGATTTTCAGTGGTAAATCATGACCATAGTGGACTGACGATTTTGTCGTCTAGGTGCTAGTGTATTCGGAAAGTTCACTGAGCGGTAGAAGAAGTATGGTGGCCTAACAAACCAAGGTCCCGCATGAGTGGCGGAAAAACTAACATCGATTAGTCTTTAGAAAATTTTTCTAAATTGAGGTCACCCTCAGCATTTGTGTGACAGTACCATTTTATCATTAAAAACTTCTAAACAAAATTCACCTGCCATAGCAGTTGTCGATCGAGTTGAAGTAAAAAATGTAGGCCAATTGGAAACTAAGAAAAGCTCGCCTTAAAGGAATATCTTGCTTTGACAAAAAATATCTGACGCTCCTGTGCCTATTGGTTTCTCTAAAGCTTTGATTCTGTTGAACATAACATCTTTGTCTTAAACTGCAAAATCACTTTGGATTTAGCTCATCTGCTGTGCAAGCTGATGCAGAGCTACCTTACAGATAGGTCCCAGCGTGTGAAGGTTGATCTGAAACTGTCTATGTTACTCGAAAAAAAAAAGAAAAAAAACCCCCCCCTGTTGTCTGGGTTCTTGGACCCTTCTGTTTAGTCCTTTTTTGTGAAGACGAGTTCTCTGAATGTCGACATACAAGTATCCACGCATATGCGGATGACATCCAATTATATATGTCCTGTCTTCTTGACCAGACAACAACATGCGTTAATTTAATGACCTATCTTCTCAATCCTGGCATCACGAAATGGCCTTCGTCTCATGTTGATAAGTGTTATGTGTCCTATAGTAAAAAACTTCTCGCAACTGTCCCTCCTCTATACATTGGGGATCGAGCTATTAAAACTGTCTCGAAAGTAACTAACCTAGGTTTGTCATTAACACTCGACCTACCTGCACGGATCATTAAACTCTTCTGTTGGCAGAGTATTACTATACCCTAGAGGTGTTCGAATGTCCGCCGCATTTACCTGGCTAGCATAAGCGAACACTTGCCACTCAACTCATAATGCCTCTAATTTCTTACTCCTGATCTCGCTGTGTAATCATAGCTAGACTCTCAGTCTGCACACAAATGGATGTGGCTTCAACCATGTTACGCGCTATGTCTTCGGGCTTACGAGTTTATTTGCGCATCAGTTTCTGCCTGGAGACAGTATTTTGAGTGTGAACTCTCTGAGTACGTAAAGATAGAAAATTGCATGTTGCCTCTTTCACCTTATAACGAGAAGTCGCCTAGTTATCTCTCATTAAAGCTAATATTTCCTACAGATCGGCTCAGTGTTCTATGATTTGATGTGCGCAATATACTGTCTCTCATCGGCCAGACTATTCTTATCAGCATGCTACGCGTTTATGGAACTCAATCTTTCTACTATAGCGCAGTAGTCTGAATAGAGCAACATTAACACCCGTCCTTGTCTATGCGTGTCATATAGACTCACAAGCGCGTATTGAAATAATTTCAAGATTCACATGTACTCATTTCTTTATACAACTTAAAGACGCTTTCCTTGGTATGAACGTGTCGTTATATATTTTGTGAATTCCTATGAGCGTATATCAAAAGACCTGAACTTTAGGAAAATGAAAGAAATTTCGAAATCTTCCTTTTTTCACATTTTCTTCAATTTTTGTATATACTTCTAACTATCAATAAACAAAAAAGCACACTAATACACGCTTTTGACATTTATATATCATTACCGTTATGTGATTCGAAACTTAAATTATTTCATATGGTCCTATATGTTCACATGTGACTCATTGAACGTGGTAAACAAATTGTTTTTGCTACGTTCAGGAGTCACATTTGACTCACAAAATAAATAGACAAAATAAGGTAAAATATATGTCAAATTATATATAAAAATAATATTGTTATAAATATATATTCATATTATTCAATTAAGCATACAAAAAAGTAATGGGCTGGGGCATTCTCAAAGCGCTTTGTATGGGACAGGGAAGTTGTTTAAGACTATTTTAACCTCATATTTCAGTAATCTTGTAACTTAGCCGATTTTTGTTTGATTGATTCTTTGTTCTTTTTACCCTAAGATGTGCTTTCTAAAAGCTTATGTATTTTTTTGTTATATTGTCCAACTTACAATTTTATTTATATCTCTATTTTAATAACTTTTTTTCTAATAATGTTCTTGATATGTGTTAAAATATTTAAATTACTATTGTTGTACTAAAAAAGAATTACTTTTCTTATTGTAACTAATGCTTTATTAATAAATGAAATGAAAAAATCTCCGCTCCTTAAACCCCTCAGAACGTTTCTACTGCTTTTGAAACAAAGCAGCAACTGCAGGTATATGATATTTGAGTTCATCTTCCATTTACTCTTACATTTGTTTTTGTTCTTCTTTTTTCATATGCATTTACAAAGCACTTTACAACAGCACACCAAAAATTTGTGTTAGTTTTTTTCATTTAAATAGTTAGACATCGCCTCTTTTGTTGTGTTTAGTTGCTGCATTTGTTGCAAAAATCAAAAAAAGTTATAAAAAAATAAAATAAAAATAAAACTCTAAAATGTTCGACTTCTTTTAAGGATCTGCTCTAAAAGGATAAATGGATTGTCGTTAGCTGTCGTCCACAATTTTGCCTTGCTTCTTATTCTTTTTTTCTTGTTTTTCTATTCACTTTTGTATTTGGTTTTCTGTGCTCAGTTACTTAGCTACTTTATTAAGTTTTTATATCTATGCATATACCTGTAGTATTGTATGTTTGTATGTAAGTGATGTGGGTCCTTTAGCTCGTAGACATTGACGTTGAGTGCTCTGATAGTGAAATTACAAATTGTTGCTGATTGCACTTTAAATGACAGCGAGATGCCGAGTAATTGGTATCTCTCCGTTTTCTTGCTTGATGTGTGTGGTGTTTGTGAGATTGTGTGGTGTGGGTGTACTTTTTTCTTGTAAGCGGTGTCATCATACAAAGCAATTTTATTTGTAGCATTTTGAGATAAGTATTTTATCTTAAAAACAGCTGAGAAATAAAAAGAAATGTTTACTAGTCAATAAATTTAAAACTACATACATATATAAATATGTTTGTATAGAAGTCGAATTTATAAGCTTAAATATTTATCGGACTCAGACGATAAATTCATCGCAGTTACTAAAACAAATTGTTGTATAGAGGAATGAAAAAGCGGATGAACTAGCAGAAAGGCGCATAACGCAAAGCGCTTGCTCCGTAGACGTCCGCAATTAGAACCGGCGAGATTAAGAGAAGGAGAAAGGTTGCACATTTTTTGGGAAAGGCATGGACCCGAGCGCGCGGCTGAGTGGGTGCGAAGGATCACGTTTGGGTTTTAAAACCGTAGACCTACAAGTAACCTCCTATCATTAAAAAATGAGAGAACATGATAGCAATGTTCGAAGTCAGGTGTTCTGGTTTTTGATAGGAGTTTTTCAGTTTGGTCGTTAAACAACTTTTGCTCACACTATGAACTCATTCAGTCCCATTCATTGCCGACCTTAACATTTCACCGGATCATTCAACCTAACATAACCTACGGTAACGTGAGATAACTTCTATGAATACTGTTTTTGTTATATTTGAGCGTGAAGGCTGGAAATATACAGCAGTTAGGGCTGTGATTAGGTTTAGTCAGTCTGGGTCAACGTTTTTGGGTACTCGAAAGCTGTAATCGGTCCTTAGTCTTTTCATTACGAACAATTTAAAAAGACTGTTTCTGGCTATCAAAGACCACGTGTGGTATCTCGGATATATTACTCAAAGCCTGATGCTGTTTTCTCTAAACACTTCTCAAAGATTGAAGAGTAGTACTTATGGATGTGGGCATTATAGTGTGTCGTTCCCCTTAATCCGCTGTAAGCCCGATTTCTGTACCTAGCGATGGCATGACAAATACGCAGAAAATTCGCAGCCCTCCTCCTGCTTGTCAAGGCAAGAAGGGGATGTAGCCTGATTACACTAATGTTTGCTGCCTTCACCTTCTCACTGCTTGCAAGTCTCGATAATGAAAACAATCGGAACGCTTCTCACAGCGGTTTCTATGCCATTGGAATTAGTGCGTTAACATTCGAGGCACAGGCATACGTGCTCAGGGACTCCGCTTAACCCGACTTCCATAATTATTAATTGCTTGAACCAATTTTAGAGCAGCGAGAAGCTAGCTCAACAATGTTTAATGCAGTCTGGATGTCATTTCTGACGAATAAATTAATTGCCTACTCCCCTTATTCTGCTCAATATGAATATCACGCCCTGAATGAACCAATCATAATCTCAATAGAAAAAGTGAAGGTCGTCACATAGTTTGTATCAGTATTGGAATTAAGTCCAGTTAAGTTAATGATCACATTGAAAAGTTATAGATATATACATCGCGGTCCCTAATAATGCATCCCGTTCCTAGCTAATCCTTTAAATACTGCCTATAAAAACCGAGAGGACCGGTAAGTGCATCTTTGAAGCGAGAGAATCCCAAATACACCCGACAATGTTTGGTTTTTTAACTTTTGGCAAGCTGAGTGCCAGTATACTGTACCACAGAAAAGGACTTCCTATGTAAACGTAGTTGCACGTAAAAGACCCGTTTGGTTTATGGATTTCGAGCAGCCGAATGCTGAATCCTGTTATTAGGACACAAACATGAGTCTTTTTAAGCACGAGAAATCTGTTCATAAAGAGAGGTTTTGAGTTCAGCTAGAGGCTAACTTCTGATTCTGACTCCTGACTAGAGTTTACTGGTTGAATCCGTAGACGTAACATATTTGTCCTGGTACATATCACGTTTATCTGTGACGGCTGATAATTAATTTGCTTATAGAGGAGCTTGGAGGATTTGCCATGAGTTCCAGCTGCATAACCACAGCATCATCACTACAATGGGATGCTTCAGATCCACTTTAAACAAAGTTTAAGACTGCCTAAAATGAAGTAAAGTACAGGACTCTGAAGTTAAGTAGACACGATTGGTGCCAGATTTTACATAATTAAACCTGTGGTGGCTGGGATGGCACTATTCTTAATGTTCAGATCGCCTTTTTGTCAAGTCTTGTGGCGAGCGAAAAAATTCTCCTCGATGAACACAATCACGCCCTCACGTAGCTCATCATACCGTCCCTGTATGGCTTGGATCATGGACGTTGCCGAGGAAGATAGATAGCTTGTCAGTGTTCGAGAAGACAAGTTCTCGGAAAAATTTGGTCTCGTCGTGATACCGACGCTCGTATCAAGGAGATAAAATGGCGAGCGTATAGCTTTACGCAGTACGAAGAAAGTGCAGCGAATAAAGACCAAAACTTCGCCGGATGGTCATATCTGTACGCGAATGGACGAAGACAGCTCTGGTCGGATATTATTTGAGTCACCAGCAGCAGTATTTGTGTGGTAGAGGATCGGGACATGTCGACTGTGTTGGCGAGCAGGCAGGTTGAGGACGACTGACACTCTCCTGGTGTTCCCAAGTGGCGTCAGTCTTATCGCGAAACAGGTATAGCTACGTGACTTGTTACGAAACGGCGACCAAATCAGCTTAGGCTGAGTAGTGCCAATTAAGGGGCATCTCTAGCCCTCATGGTCGGGATTTAACAGAGCACTCAAAAATACTGCACAGTGTACAAGGTGAAATTAATATATCGCGCATAGACATATCCCATCACTGACACATAGTTTGAACACATTATTTCGTTAGTTCGGTGCCAGTTCCACACGCGCGATTTCCCACATAAAGTTTTCCTCCCTATACTACAAATCCTTGAAAGAAGGTGCCCTATCGAGCAGATAATGTCCTACCAAGCTATTTTTTCCTTGTGTAGCGATAAAGTCACCACGAGCATTTGTGGAGTTTGTAGATGGTGATGGTCCTCTGTAGGATATTGATATCGTACGTTACCAAAAGATATCACCATGAAAGTATCAGAGTCGACCATCTTGGATGAAGATTTGATGTGACCATGTATACTTTCACAAAGATCATAATCCAATACCTCCTTCTGGATGGGGAGCTCAGGATTTGTCAGAGCCTTGCCTACTAAATTAGACAGGACGAGTAGGTGAGATCGTGATTAAATTGTGCGTGTGCGTGGGTCGTCAGAGCCTCGCCTACTAAATTACAGGACTCGGCACGAGTAGGCGAGGTCGTGAGTAATCCGACATGAGCACCTCTAGAAATATTGCGCATACACAAAATTTTGCAATCCCTCTACCACCAGCTTATCCGCTTTCAAGATGCTCTGAGAGGAAGAGTTATATGTAGGATGTATGTATGCATTCAGTTTAAATTCACTGCAAGCTCAAACAAACACCGGAAAGTGCTTTGTAATGACGTATGTGTACGTTATGAGCTCCATAAGGTTTGACAGAGAGATCTCTCCGAGCTCATATTGGAAACCAACAAGACAGAAGGCTTCCAGAAACTCCTCGGTGTCCGTCTCGATAAACAAAATCAAGCTCTTTAAAAACTCCCGCAATTCTGCAAATTAACACTTATCTGTAATGGCTCGCTAATCACGGATGCTGTCGAAGCAGAGGATAGGGCGTTGGAGGGGTATTTGAAAGCATGATTCTCCGTCAAGATTGTGTGATCCTTTCCACGAGTTTAAACCGAGAGGTTCATGCGACACTGATATCATCTTACAGTATGCGTGCTGCCCTTTACATGTTTTATGCGCCGACGTCCGTATTTCAGTCGCACGACAAACAAATCACTTTCAGAAGCTTTTGATAATGAGAAATACACTCGACACACTGTAGCGTTTACCTCACACCGCTTAGAAAACCTTTTTATTTTTCTAACTGAAGAAAACTTTTTACTTAATTTTTGATGTTGCTTTGCCGGTGTGAACATAATTCGATGAAAAAAATCTCACAGGCTTTGCTCCCTGGATCATCAATGGTTCTATTCCTATCGCAACCCGAAATTGGCACCAGAGAATCGTGGTCCTTAATTACGACTTAACCTCGCTTGGTGCAAATGCACTCAATTTCATTTTTTTTGACCCAGGCATAATTGCTGAAGATCTCAAGCTCACATTTTATTAAACCCTAGAAAGATAACAGTTATTTGTTTCCCTAGAAAGTAAACGTACGTCTTGTCCTTACAACAATCAGTCCTTTTCGAAGCACCTCAGTTTATAGCAAATAAATTAAAATAAAATAAATTTTTTTGTACTTTAATTGACATGAATTAACTGTTTTAACTACATTTAAAAATATATTAGCTAACCTCACCATTTTAGGCAAAATCTTTCACATATACAAAATTGTCCCTAGTCACGTAATAAGGATACGATATCGTCTCTTCAGACTGTATGTTTTAAAAAACAATCGTATATATTTCAGCAAACAAAAAGTTACTACTGTGAAAATACACACCCCACTGACAGCTGGTAATGGTAGCTGAGCAAACCTTAGAACTGACAATGTCTCTCTTTACGGTGTGGAGATCTGCGAGCAAAACGTTTAATAAACGAGTTACGTACTCACAGAGGGTTAACAGCACAGTTCAATTCCTCGATTCCTATTCATCATCTACTTCTGCATCAAAGCACAGCAAACAAAGTTTTTTCACATGCAGTGCGTGGCTCGTCTATGTCAAAGGACAAACCACTCACACATACCTTCACGATGGACAGTCTATAACACAATTAAAAAACCCCATACAATTGTTTTTTCCTGCTTTATTTTTAAATCAGTCGTGCTCATTAACGCCCGATTCTTAGCGTACAGGTAAAATAGTACCAGAACATTAATGTAACGGACAATCGTACACCAGTTGTTTATCACGATCTCGGCCAAGCGGTAACGCTGTCATCCACCGAAAAAGTCACCAGTGTCTGTGGTGAAATTTAAGAGAGTTGGTTTCTCACGCTTTACTCATGGCGGAACGATACACAGGTGGCCAGCATGGGACAGCTGATATAAACTGTTTTTATTTAATTGATACATCAACTTCCGGAGCAGCAGTACGATTTTCGACATTTGTCCATCGAATTAGAACAAAAACGAAGTACATGGCAATTTTCTATTCCCATGTTTGTAGGTATGTCACCATTCGGCACCGTGTATGTCTCCGCCATGCCTTTATCCGTAACAATGTGTCACTACCGTAGATACGAGTTTACCCACATGATTTAGACAAAGTTACACATCATGAAGAATAGTTTTACTTGCGCCCGTGGTGAAGACAGTGTTACCACATTAGAATATTTAGCTTTAGGGTAACAACGAACTCTTCCTGCGCACAGCTGTCTTCCGCTCATTGATTTTGACTTGTAGCAAATATTTAATGATTACATAATTAAGAGCTGTTTGCCATTTGAGCGAAAAATTAAAGCATTTAAATTAAACTTCAACGTCATGTCCTTCCTTGTCGTTAGTTGGGTTATTCAGCTTACTGCTGCTAGCACTTGGCTAAGCTACGCTTTAGCGATTATTTTCTTCATAATTTACCATTGCCATTTTACTATTCGACATTTTATGCAATCAAATCAAAAGCAAAAAAATGTAGAACAAAACATTCAAGATATCATCAACATATTTGGTATTGTGGAACAATGACTTATTGCATTATGTTGTTTAAGATATGAGCATACGTACGTACATTAGACACTCTCATTTCGCATATTCATATTTTTCGGAAATCAGAATCATAATTTAAGAGCTTCATACGGTTTAGCAGGCAAAACAATGTGAAAACGACTTTAGAGCTCAAACGGACCTCAGAAGAAAGTATAGAGCTATTCAAAGCCAAAATTATGGTAGAACAATAGGCGGATCTCAGATAACTAGGTTAGGTTTGGTGGTAGCTGCCCTGGTAGATGAGCCTAGATACCTCGTTCCATCTACTGCGGCCAGGAGGATCTTGCTACCCTGCCAGAGATGGTGTCCGCCCGATTCTTTCTGAGTGGCCGAGGCCAATCTCTGGAGGAGCAGAGGATAGGTGGCTAGCAGAGTCCCGAAAATCCTACGGCCATATTCAACCGGTACAATTGTACCGATGTGAGCTAAGTGATCCACTTCCACAGTTGTCCTAGATATCGCTATAACCGGGACTCTCGATCGGGACTGAGTAGGCAATTGAAATCGCTCTATAAGCGTGACGAGCGACTTTCCTGAGATGGAGTTTGGAGTTCTCGGAAGATTTATAGTGCTGCCCGTGATGCCGCCGGCGAATATCGATGGAGGTATAATGCTGGGAAGTATAGAGACTTACGCATTTAGAAAGGAAGGGCAGCAAGTACAAACCCCAAGGCTTCGCTGACTAGGTCATGTTATGCGAGTGGCAAAGAAGCTCCGGCCAAGCAAGTGTTTCAATCGACACCAGCGTTTAGAGACAGAGGAGGGTTAGAGGGCAATGAGTTGTGCGAAGCAGGTGAGGAAGATTTGATCTTCTTTGGTGTTCCCGAATTGGCGTCAGTTATCGCAAAATAGGCCTTGCTGTGACTTGTTATGAAACGGTCTAAATCGCTTAGGCAGTTAGGCCCTAACTTATCGGATTATGATAATGTTATCGCGATTTTTTTGGCTTTATCGCAGCGTTATGCTTTTCACTGATTTCGAAATCGATAACTTTTCCATATAAAATCTATAACTTTGATACAAAATCGATAACAAATCTATATTTGTTCGATAAGAAATATATATTTTCGATAACAGATCGGTGTTACATCGACATTAAATTGGTAACACTCCTATCCGAATCGATAACCCATCGATAACAAATTAATAACGACCTCGATAATATATTGGTAGTAGAACTCCGATAGAAAATCGATAACTTTTCCTTAACAAATCGATAAATTTTGATAACCTATCAGTAATTTTCGATAAATAATCGATAACTTTTGATAAAAAAATCGATAGTTCTTTGTACGAGCCGATAATGAATTCGCACAAGTTCCGATGGACAAAGCGATAAACTGAGAGAAAAAATACAATATAAAAAATATGTATCGATAACTTTTTCGCTATCAAACGATCACATTTTGATAACACATATATAACAAATCGATAACTTTTTGGTAACACATCGCCATAAAAAATTGGTACATGCCGATGGTAAATCGATATCTTTTGATAAAATATCGACTAAATTTTCGATAAATAGAAGTAAGTTTCCTTTGTCCTTCCCCTCTTCCTGTTTCTTTCCCTTACTTTTCTTTCCTTGCCTGATTTGCATCTGATTTCGCCCATATCAACTTGACCCGTATCTTTGTTACACATTATGCTACAGTGTGGTGACACACTCACGGTTACACTACACCTGCACTACATCTGATATCTACCTATATTCCCTTGCAAAATACTATGTTTATGCTATACACATACCTTACGATTACAAACACACATGAAATAATATTCAAAATTAAGAGGCCCGGTCTTTTGCAATCATTTTTTCAGAACCGCTAGTTCCCATCCTTAGTACGTGTGTACATGTATATGTGTGTAGTCACTATTGTTTATGAAGCTCTTGTGAATTGATACTGTAGTACTGATCTAGCGCTTCACCATGTCCTGCTTCCCATTCTCCGCGCCTTGTCTTTTGTTCTCACCCTCCAGTGCGTAGCGTTATGTGGCCTTGCGGTGCTATTATCTCTTTGAGCTTGTCACTTCATCCCTTCCCTATATAGGTATTAATAGTTATGAAAGCATTGTTTGTGCTCGGCATCAATTACTATCCTGTGTGCGTTTCATGGATCCACCTTTGTTTCACGCTTTGTTCGTGTAAACAATATACTACATGTCAGAGAATACCAATATTGATAGTATATCGTCGGTACAATGCCAAAGTCACGAATGTGCCATTTTTGTTTAAACGAAATATTATATATGTTGAATTTTGCAAAGCCAAAACGAATGTACATTTTTTTAATTAAAAAATTACATTTTTCAGTTAGCATTACTTAATGGTTTACAAAAGTAAACTTCCCAATAGCGGTTTAGTATACAAAATTAATCTCTATTAATTAAATCTCTATTTTTAACAATGTCTTCAAGTTTGAAACGCGTTTTTCACAAAACATCAAATATGCACATTCGTGACTTTGGCATTGGGACCAACGATATGACATGCTATGATGCGTGTACTTATTGTTGTTGTGATTAAAACACGACGTATGTATGTATGTATGTTAGTAATGGAAGTTTTGTTCATTTGATATTAATCCCTCGATGTATATAAAGCACTTCACGCCATTTCAATAGGCCAAAAGTTGTAGGGGCAGTCGAAAGAAGTGAAGAGATTAGGCCGAGATTTTCTCTAATTTGCATCGTGCTCTTTTTACAAATTGGCGGGACGAGACCCACATGTTTATGCCGACTCCAAAACGGCATCTGCAAGCATACGAATTTTTACTGAGAAGCTTTCAACGCAGAAATAAACTTGAGTGTTGGCCAAAACCATTGACAAGGGGCACCCCGCTTAGAAAAACAGTTTGTCTCATTGAAAAAACTGTTAATACATTTTCTATATTGTTTTGCCCGTGACTTGAATACAGGACCTCTGCGTCGGCACTACCGCGGCCGCATGAAGGAGTTATATAGCGCGCAAAACAAAAAGTTTACGGATGAACGCCATTATTACCTATGTATATCTGGGCGATATTTTTTTAAGCTTCAACATATTTTCTGCACTCTTAAAAAAATTTTCAGTTGATAAGCGAACACAAATAAACAACTCGTTTAATTTGTTTTTGTTTTCCAATTGAAATTTAGCATAACGAACAGAAAAAATTTTGAAGCTTTAGGAAAAAAAACGCCCATTATTACTTTGGTTGCGCTTCCGGGTTTGCAAAGTGTTTCGGTTCCAGTTTTGATTTGGTTCTTCCAATTATGTTTAGTTCCATTTATTTTTCAGTTTTTGCTGGGAAAAGATAACTGTTTCGATTTAGATTTATTCTAAAGAATGAATTCGTTTTAGATTTCGTTCCGCTTTCCCTTTTAAAAATTATTGCGTGTTTTGTTCTTTGATTTGTTATGGTATGATATGTTATGATAGTCTTGGTTCCAGTTATTGTTTCTTTCCTTAAAATAAATTTTGGTTTCGTTCTGGTTTCCGTTCGTTTTAGTTTAGTTCCTCAAAATTGATTTCGGTCTCGTTCCGGTGAAAGTTCCGCTTAAGTTTCGTTCTTCGAAACTGACTTCGAATTAGTCATTTTGTATTTGTGGAAAGTGTTTCGGTTCCTGGTTTGGATTTTTTAAAATAAATTGTGGGCTTTTTTAAAAATCCTCGCGATTTTGGTTAGAAAGGTGATTTAAATAAAGTTGCTGCGCTTTTTTTTGTTTTATTAATTAAGCTTCGCCTCGTTCTGGAATTCGACTTTGAAACATTTTTCAATTTCGAGATTTGTTAACTAATTTGGTATTCGCTACAACATGTAGGTTCGTCCCGCCATCTTTTAAAGAAAATTAAAAGGAGCACGTCGCAAATCGGAAGAGAAGCTCGCCCTAAATATCCTCGGAACTAAATGCCACCAAGTTTGTTTTTTGCACAACTCCGGTTTGAAATAAGTTCGTTAAAAAAATTCATCTCAGTTTCGTCCCAGTTACAAATCGTGCTTTAGTTCCGTTCATCAAAATTGATTTTCGGCTTTAAATTTGTTTTATAAATTAATTTATATTCGGCTTTGTTTCAGTTTCGATTTTAAAGATTATTTCAGTTAACAATATCGTTCCTTTTTTGAAAATAATTTCATTTTGATTTCGGTAGTGGTTTTAAAAAAGAACTTGGTTAAGGATTTTGGGTTTCTTATTTAGAATTCTTATGGGTTGCGATTCGCTTTTGGTACAGTTTCCGTTCGATGAGTTGCCACTCTTAATATCGTTTTTTAAAATAGATTCTGACTTTTTTTCGAAATTAATCCGGACTCGATTTCATACTGGTTTCTATTTTTTAAAAAGTTTGTGCCAGGAGTTATTTCACTTTACCAATATTAATTCATTTTCGGTCCAGTTACGCTTTATTTAGTTTTGAATTTATCAAATTAATTTCGTTTTGTTTTTAAAAAAGTATTTCAGTTCTGGTTCAAAACTACCACCGGTGCCATCCATGAAATTTTCGCTTTCCATCCCTGTTTAATTTCGGTTTAAGTTCTGTTCCTCTCATATAATAATAACTTTTTTCCGGTTTCGAAAATGCATTTGGTTTTCATTCTTCAAAACTATGTCAGTTTCGCTGCGGCAGCGTTTTGGCTTTTACCCCAAGGTTTCGGTTTTGTTTTCGTTTTCAAAATTTTACTTAGATTTGTAATAGCTCCTCAAAAAAACTTTGGATTGCGTTTTAAAAGAGTTTCAGTTTCATATTTGATTTTGTTCTTAAACATTTTTTCAGTTTATATATTTAAATTTATATTGAAATAAATTTCGAAATCGGTTTTACATTTTCAATTTACATTTCGTTCTTCAAAATTGATGAAGTTAAGGTATTTTTTCCTGTTTCGTTCTACAAATCCAGTTTCAGTTTCGCTCTTCAAAAGTAATTTCACTTTTTTATCTCGGTTTGGAGAGTGTCTCATTTCTTGTTTTGGTTTCAATATTTGGGATAAATGTTGTTTCGTTCGGGTTGCAGTCTATATTTGGGAATTGCTCCAATTAAAGTGGGATTTTTATGTTGTTTTCTTTCTGCAAAAAAGTTACCTATGTACACTGTTAAACTCTAACTTTTGAACTAAATCACCAAGAGTTTTGCTAAATGGCTGAAATTGTAGGTAACGGTACCCTTTTCTTACTCCTAGGACATTTTTCTTACAAACATTCAATTTACATAGAAAAATAAAAGTATGGCGACCTGACATGATGAGTTTTAGCGATGATGGTAGAAAAGGGATGCTTAAAATAAGGAAAAAGTCGGTCCAAAATTTATATAGAGCAATATATGATATATATCGGTCGATTTGTGGGGAGGCAAAAAATCGTCCATTGCTCTGTGAAAATCATATTCTAGGATCAAAATATAGAAACTTTGCCGATGGAACCATACCTCTAAAACGAATTCTGATGTCTCTGGGTCGTAGGGGCAAATTTTGAAAAATCCCACTTTGAAATGCCTATGTTTGTTCTTTTGGAGTTTATTTTTCTCTTAGAAATCTATTTAGTCAGAACATATGTAAATGAAAAAATGAATTTAACTTAGTAATAGAAAAGAAATTAAAAAAATATTAGAAATTAGCGTTTTTACAACCCCCTTTTAAAACCAAGGCATCACTGTGATGCATTTGCATGTCGTAAACATAGTTGTGCGGGTTTTTTATTCAACCGTTTTAAAAAATAAAGGTATCACTGTGACACAATTGCAGATCGTAAAATGCTTGTGTTGTTTTTTAAGCCACCACAAGACACAGCAGGTAGAATTGAAATTGCCCCTACCAAAAGTTCGACCAAAGGGGGACATCAGAATTCGTTTTAAGGTATGGTTCCTCGGCAAAGTTTCTTATTTTGATCCCTAGAATACAATTTTCACAGAGCAATGAGCGATTTTTAAATCGACCCGCCCTATATATATATATATATATATTTGTCCCAAAATATGTGTTGTTTCAAATTAAGCCTTTTTTCTTATCGTAGCAGGGAACATAAAAAAATGCATAACATTAACTACATAAAAAGTATAACAACAACAGAACAATCAAGCAAAACACCATATGGCAATTTATTAAAACCTTTAAGCACACAAAACATATATTTATGCATCAATTTATATGTACGGTAAATTAAAGTCCTGCGCTCACCTCATAATTGATCGTAAGGAAGTAAATCCAATCACAAAGAAAAACTAAACGAAAAACAAAAAAACACAGAAATTCGTAAAATGAACAAAACAGAAAATGTGTTTATAGGTATAATGGCTGAACTTTGATTGAGTAGCGGATAAACTACGAAGAGCCGACATATGTTCTCAACACCTCTTCTTCTTGTTTTTTTACTTATTTGGGGCGTAACGCCCTTATATTGCTTTATAAAAACTTTGTGGCAGGATAAGCTTAATATGTGCATTTATACATACGACCTACATCTAGTGAGCTTCATACAAACCCGACAATACCCAGCAAACATTTTAATATAATATCTATGTGAGAGACTTTTAAAAACTAGGCTTGTTCCAAATCGTAACGTACGTTCTTAATTGAATCGCAAATAACTGTCGATTACGTTTTCAATTAAGAAATTCAAACATTCTCAAAATAAAGTCCAACATAGTCTGACGTTGCGCAAACGAAATATGCTTTCCGATGCTTCGAACTTATGCTAAATTAAAACACAACAAACAACAGAATGAAGAATCTAAATTGGAACATGCTAATTCTCTGTTTATTGTGCAGTTTTGACTGGACACTAGACGTATTCTCAAACGTTAATTTTCCACTCGCGAACACAAAAGCTGTGTTTTTGTACATATATATATAAATATGCACTTAAACTTTATATGGACTGCCAAATGCATAATTTTAATCTACACTTATAAAATTGTTGCGCACAACTGCCGAGAGTCCTCAATAATTGCCCGCTAGATGGGTCTTTAAATATACCTAAGTGATGATATGCGTTTTTTAACCCGTAATGTACATGTATATACATGTAAAAATAACATGGCTAGTGTTTGAGAGTAACCTCACTGTTGGGCAGCCAGTAACTAGTGATACATGCTTTTCGGTTTAGTACTAGACCTAAAGTAGCAAACACAGAACTAGTTCGATAGTAGTTAGATTTGTGTAGTCTTGAACTATAAAAAAGTACATGCATAAGGCTTCACCGCCTTGGACATCGCCATTTTGAATTCGCCAGATGAACGCATGTAAAGAAAAGTGAACTTTGAAAGGGTTGCGATACACAACCCCTTGAATCATTTGATATTTTAGTCGCCTCCTACGACAGGCATACCTGCCGCGGGTTTATTCTAAGTCCCCTAACCCGCTGAGTTTGTCTCAAACTGGTAGTTCACAAATAACCGTTTTCGCGTTTCTTAACCTGAAATGCATAGCATTTTTAGTTTGGGACTTGCGATTCACTCAAATTAATGGTCGGCTCGATAATTTTGTAAGCGCCAACCAAATTCCCTGCATAATATATGTTTACTTTACTGTTACTCTCTTTCATTGTTCAATACCATTGTTATTCTAATATCATATTTTACACTACAAATAGTATGTTTGTAAATACAACGAAAATTAGGTTATTTATGAGAAAGTTTTATTTATTGCATTTATGAAAAAATTTTTAATTTGCACTTAACTACAACGTTCTTTGAGCTTACCACTCAGATTGGAAGATTTCATAAACTCAAATCCATTCAAGTATGACCGAAATCGCAACGTTCTTCTCAAATATTTCTCAAGTTGTACGCAATTTCAACGACAAAAATCGAAACATCTTCTCAATATTTCTCAAGTTTCAAAGTTGACGTTTGTGAAAATGGGTTATCATCAAATCTGAACAACGTTTGAAATGAAATTGAGAATATTAATAGTTTTTCAACCTCTGAGAATTTTTAGTCTGTTGTTTATTGCGAAAATACGTCTGAGTGAAGTTTGAGATAATGTGGATACAAATGATAAAAAACACCCGCAATAAACTTGATAATCGTTTACCAACTCCTTAGAACTGCTTTTTGTTATATATAGGCTACTCTGAATGTAACACCTCTAGTTCTGCGGCATATGGAACCCTAATAGTACGTCATCAATCATTTATACGTATCTGTGGTCACTAGTCATAATCGCTAAGCGAGATAGGATTACAAAATAATTTTTGATAGCATTTTAAACCAACAAATAAACGCTAACGATTTTAGGTTTTAAAATGTATAATCGTCAAGTTTGGGCTTTTGATTTCAAATGAAATTGTGTATATTTACTTGTATATTCGAGATTTGAAGCGTTTTATGCAACCTTTCCGGTGACTCATTTATATTTAGGCTGCTGTGACTTGTGACTACAGATATTATCCACTGACTGAACACACATCGTTGTCTGGGCGATTATCGTTTCAAAAGCTAAAATCTAGTTTGTTTATTGTTGGGTACGAACCAGAATATTAATTCTAAAAGAACCTTACGAATTGTTAATATCAAATTCATATAGGTCAAATTAGCGCTGTTGTTGTACAGAGCGGCTACCACTGTCCCGCTCTGCATTCGACTAGCATCAGTTTGGTGGTAGTCCATTTAACTGTAGTGCAAAAGCCATCGCTTTGGTAGGATGTACCATATTTTTTCTTGTTGTGTATTTTTTTTGTGTGTGCATTTATTTATATACTCTTGTTAACAGCAATTAAAGTATACTGCTTTTGGGCTCATGAACATTCGGGATAATTTATGTTAACACTTATAAGAACCATACATAGTTTCATAAAGTTTTTCTCGTGAAAAAATTAGTTATTCTACATCTACAGCGGAAAAGGTCCCAATTTGCGGTCAAATAGGAAATAACAGATTCAATTAAGAAAATTTTCATTGGAGTAAGCGATTTTCATCAGCATGAGTAGAACTTAAAAAGGAGAACTCTATAACGCTTGGTGGCGAGCTACAACATTGGATGTAGATGATAAGCAAGAGAGTCATATCCTGTCGAAATTTGACAGATTTAATTTCCATTTCATTTTACAAAGGAGTTGCAGGAAAATTTCATTTCAAAAATTACTTTAGGAAACTAAATTTCTGTTAAATGTACCCCCTGGAGTGGCATCTTTCACTTTTTTAGAGGCATTTGTGGCAATTTTGTATCTTGTTGGCTTTGTATAAATAACAAATATAGATAGGCAAAATTTTTTTAATTTGTGCAATTAAAGATGTGGAATATTTCGTAGTTGCGTCTATGAAAAAAATTATAAATACCTGAAGGTAGGCCTCGTGAGTAAAAATAGATGTAAGAAGTGCGGGATCGGAAAGAAACGGTTGAGCACGTTTGTGTCAGGTCCTGAGCTGGCGAGATCAGGCTCCCGCTGCTAGGGGCGGCAAAGTTGTCAGATCTCGAGCTAGCAAATAAGCTGGGTCCTAGAAAGCTTCTAATATTTGTTGGGTTATTTTTTTTCGAAGGTTTGAAATAGCCTCCGAGCATTGGGTTTTCCTAAAGATAAGTGCTAGCGCTTTTACATTTTTTGCCTACTTAACATTTTTACCTTTTCGTTAACATTTTTTATAAATAAGTTTTTATGTTATATTGCAGGACAAATGAATAATTCCAAATAAAATACTCTGAAAAATTTTATGATCCCTCGATTACTCGTTATTAGTTTCACGGCACTGTCATATAACCATAACCAACAGCTCTCCTGAAGAAGCGCGGTTGCGTCGAAACTCGTAGGATGATAGAGAAAAATGCCTTACATATATCGACCACAAAGCTCCATCCAAAAATTTGCTCTAGTGAAGGTTAAAAATATATTGATGTTAACTGCCCTGTTACTCAAATCGGAACTTTATGTTAGTTAGGACAGCACACGACCTTATGTCTCGTCGGCTGCCCATCATAAATAATAAAGGTAAATAGAAGTAAAAGTTTCCAATTCAAAGTAAATACAGCGTAAGTTCCTAAAATCTAAATGTTTGTTATGCGTTTTGTACGTAGAAGATTCTGCAGCTTACTTGCCTCGTGCATCCATCAATACTCATTCATTCCTTTTTAGCACTTGAACTGTTACTATTGCTTACACTTTCCTTCTGGGGCACACATTTTAGTGCATATGTCGTCGTCTTTAGAGGTGTGATTTGGAAATTCATAGATGTGACATATTCCATTATAATTCCCACAATATTTGAAATGAACTTTACCATGTACTGAGAACTAAATTAGGTTGAGCTGCCGGTCCATGAAGTTCTCACATTGACTGAATGAGTCCATAGTGCTACCAGAAGTTTATTTAATGGCCAAACTGAAAAACCCTATCAAAATCCAATTCATATGCTATCAAAATAACCTCGTCCTCTGGCAAATACTAGAAGCTTTCTAGGACCTCTGCCACTTGCTGCTTCTTGATCTGACAGCTGTATCACTCCTAATAGCTGGAGTCCTTAGCCTGGCAAGCGCAGGGCACGAGCAAAAACGTGCTCGATCGTTTCTCCTCCAACCCACACTTCCTACATCTGCTATCACTGACCAAGACAATTAAAGGCATGTGACGCCAGAAGCCAGGTCCAGCTCAGAATACCCGTCATGGTCTACAGTCCTCTCTTTTAATGATAGAAGCAATTTGTTAGTCTAAGGTGTAAGACCTACACATAACCTTCGATTCTTTACAGCCCGAGCTTTGACCCACGCCTTTCCAATTGTCGGTCATGTGCACCTCTGACTTCTCTTAATTTCGCCCAATTTAATTGGCACGTCAACGAAGCAAGCTTCAAGGGATGCTCCCCCCTTTAGCTAGTTCATCCGCTTTTTCATTCCATCATATTTCCATAAGACCTGGGGACCCAGTATAGGTGTATGCTTTCCCCGTCCCTGATTCTTTCCAGGGATTGCTTACTCTCTAGCAGCACTTTAGATGCTGTGATATGCGAGATTATTGCCTTAATTGCTGCTTGGCTGTCAATATAAAAGATAACACGGCTGCAGTTTAAGCTATTAATTTTCAGTGTTTCTACTGCTTTGGTTACGGCTAATAGTTCCTCTTGGAAAATTTTAAACAGTGATATGACAGCTGTAAGATCTGTTTATTTCCGCAGATAGAGAATCAGGTAGTCTTTTCGTCCTGTAATTGATGACGCTATATAACTGTGAGTCGTGTGGTTCTGCGCTTAAGCTTCCCCGAAGCACAGAGCCTGGTTGCAGTTGTTAACGCTATGTTCTTTGCTACCAGGCCGTATGAGACACTAAGTCAAAGTTAATTTTCGCCGCTTCAAAATTAATTTATTTAATATTTTTTAAATCAATTGCTATAATTGAGAGTAGCTACAACATGAATTTAAGGATATATGTATATCATATTAAATTAATATTATATAATCTCATCACAAATAAAGCAAACTTCAATGAGCTACATATAATGCCTTATCACCACAACATACAGACATTTAACAATAGCATACTTGTAAAACTATGTTAGTCGGAAATTGGTTCGCAATTATTAAAAAAATATAATAAATAAAAATAAAATTATACGATCTACTTCCACAATTGCAATTTGTCGCACTTGAGTGAATAAAACCAAATGAGAATGTACAGGTATTTTATTGGCTGCTCATTTGTAATGGTTATTGCATATATGTAACTAGAGGTGGCATAAATATATGTATTAATCTGTACCCCGCAGTGAAAACTTTAATACAACATCACATATTCCAATATGCTCATCTGAATTGATACTAGTTCGTGACTAAGATCAAACCGGTTGTAAAAAAACAAAACAAGTGCACGCAAAGAATCAGGCCAAATTTGTCCTAGTTTGACAATTCGGTTTCGATTCCGCTTGACATGGGCAACTAAAAAATTGAGACATCTGTTTTAAAAGCAAGTCGAAACCCGATTCACTGCATCTCTGTTGAATCTCAGTCGCTGCGCTCACATCACATGTAGGTGAACAGAGTTCACTGAACACCGAATGACATTCCGACGCTCTATGAAGCTCTTGAAAGCATATCTGGTTCAATGCGAACACTCTCACTATTTTCCTATCCTAAATTGTACGTATAAACTAGTTTGAACATTTTCTGGTTCATTTGTGCGGCAGCTAAAAGATTTTCAGTTTAATATAAATTCGTCCCTTAGAGAGCTAAACGTGCATCATGAGCGATTTTTTGAATATGATAGAACCCTCCCTGCAGGTCATTTTCCCAGCTGACACTTCATAGGCATGTGCCGTGTGCGTTTTTGTAACTGATGCATCAGTGCATCAGCACAGTGGCGATCCAGGGGGACGAGGGCGATCGCCTCCCCGCTCTGATCTGAAATTCCTTTTGAAAAACAAAAGAAGGACCAATATTTTTAAAATGTCACAAAATAATTATTATATAGGCCTTCGCGAATTCCAGTCCCTACATCGCGTTAATGTGTATGATTTGGCTGCAGTAATACATTCACGCCAGGAAATATCCACTATTTTTGGGAATTGTGGCACGCTCTGACTTATACTATATATAATTCTACATAAAGATAAAAAATAAGTCAACCTATAGTTCTTTGGGCACCTCTTAGTAGCTGATGGAACCTATCTTCCTCCGGTCCGAAATCGGTTAATGCAGCAGGAATTCTTTGAAAGTCGAGCTCGTACTTTATGAACAATGTGGGGAGTTGGTTAAATGTGGGTAAACTTTTAGTATTTTTCAGCTAAGATAACTAATAAAAATAGTCGTGAATTAGCCTAATTTACACATTATAATGTTTCAAAACCTGTATAAGAGCTTTCAATACACGACCCGAAAAACGGAATAATAAGATATCCTTTCCACAGGTTTTCTAGGGTACACAATAAGCGTAAATTTTTCACGAAACATAAACTTTCTCATCAAGATCAATACAGAAATGAGGATTTTTCCAAAACAAGGCGAACACCTGTTATTTCATCTTATAATTATCTAACCTGAAATTTAAGCTTAACTTATTGCTTTTACTGTTTCAAGACGACACGCGCAAAGCAACATCAGAATTTAAGAAAAAAGTTCATTCAATTACAAAAAACCATTTCTAAGCGGGTCGCCCTCGACAGTGGTTTTGGCAACACTCCGAAAAGTTCTGCCATTAAAACCTTCTCATGAAAATTCATCTGCCTTGCAGGGCGTTGGAGTCGGCATAAAAAATTAAAGCTCCGTCCCGTATATTTGTAGGAAAAACTAAAAAGGGCAAGATGCAACTTGAAGAGAAGCTCAGCTTAAATATTTTTCGAGATAATCGCGCAAGTATATATTCAGGTCTGCTTATTCAATCGTTTATTTGTAAATTTAGCAATTTCTGGCTCCGTCTTAAAATGCGTGGTAATTACTTCTGTGTGCTAAAAAATCTGAGTAAGTGATCCTATTGCACTACTATGAAAAAAGATATACACACATAAAATAAGTCTTTTATTTCATAGTTTTATTTCTCGAAGACGCCTGAATACTGCATTGCAATGTGATGTCCTTGTAGAAAATCTATGATTTTGTTATCGCGTCTTGGTGACAGTGTTTTGTGTCGTTGAGAATATTTTATAGAAAGAGGTCATAGGGATTTTTACTTTTATGTTAATTTCCACACAGAAGCGAGGCTACGCCTCTAGTCACACACCGATAAAGGTCAACAGATTTTTTAAAGACTTTTATCGAGGGTGATGGTTCTCTGTTGTTATTGTTGGGTAGCGACAAGGGCCCTCGTCCGAAGGCTTGTGGAGTGCTAGCGATGTTGAGGTCCTTTGCCGGATGCAGATCCGTATGTTCCGGATTCGCCTCGGTAAGGTAAAATTTGAATTGGCTAGGAGAAGCATGAAACTAGTGCGACAGCCTTCGCACCTAAATCTTATGAAATCGCACTTATCGCAGTACCAGGAGGACTGCTCGTATTAACTTGTGAGAACTTCGGCATCGAAAAAAGATCACTATTTGCATTAGAGAAAAGGCGAGAGCTGATAGATGAGACGCGGTCCACGTAAAAGAAAATCCACATCACTGAGTCAGACGTTTATCCGCCCTGGATTTGTTGTGTGTGTTGTTGGAATGCTAAGGACACTCCCAAAGGCCTTTGGGAGTGCTCAGTGATGCTGATGCGTCCGTTGCGGATGCAGATCCGGTACGCTGCGGTAACAAGCACCATGAAAGCTATCAGGATGACCACATGCAACTTCTAGGCCATCCCTCCCTCACACCCCCTATATCGTCAAGAATTCGGGGTCGCCAGAGCTCGGCTGTTAATGAAAGAGGATTCGCCATGGGTAGGTGAAGTTGCGCTACACAACCCCTTGAATTCTTCACCCTGGATCTTTTGCTTCGTAGAGGGGGTGAAGCTTCTGGATTTCCGCGGAATACGACCCGCTCTAATATACATGCATTACATACATTTTTACACATATAAAGAAAGGCATTTCATAATGAATGCATAATACAGCATAATAAAACAAAAACAACGCTTACTATAGAACTCAGCTGCAATGCAAATTATTATTAGCGATGTTTTCATTTATTTAATAAGGGATTTACAGCCTGTGAACAGTTGTTATCCTGTTGTTATCCTTGCCGTGTTATGCCATATGGCGTTCACTCAAAGTAGGTAGTAGCGGCTGCAGCAAAAGAAAACACGTCAATAATGTTATGAGCATTCATCTATGTCTTCATACCATTGTTTGTAGGTAGGTTTGTTGGCAATTCGTTACGCTGCACTGTAATAGGGTAAAATGTGATTAAGGACATTACGGATCAATACAAGCCGATGCTTACATAAATAAACTCATTTTTACGCATCTCATTTCCTTTGGAAATTGAATGAGTACCCATGACTGCTGCATTATGAATTATCGTGCCTTTTCGTTTTATGCACTTCAATTTAAAAATTTTCCGTTTCCTGCCTCTTGCCATCCTTGATAAGAAGGTATCGAATTTCATAGATCAAAATAAATATCTTTTAATTCTTTGCATGTATGAAAGTCTGGAATACGAATGGATTGAGGGGGAAGTTCAATTTCAAATCAGGCTGCAAAATTTAAAACACTTGGAAACACTATTTAAAATGCAAACCATTCTAACAGTTTCTGAGATATCGCCACGAAATTTATATTCGCGGTGTTATTCTACGTTTTGTAATACACAGGCCGATAAAAAGACACTAGCCTATACTTTTCTGTAGGTCTTTGGTATGATGAACTGGTATCTAGCGCCAGTGAGTTTTGGGCGAGAGATCTGTCCCCCTGACTGAGGATAACCACAATCACAAGATTTCAAGAGCAGGTTTTTATTAACACGCTTGTATAGCTTGGCCTGTATCTATGTACGGAAGCTTGAGCGTATTTTATCACCGTTTTTCTAGAACGTCTGATTAATTTGAAACTTTGCATACGTCTCGATGGACCGATGACACATGTCATTAGCGTGATGGTGTGTGGCATAAGGTAGCATAAGACAGTCTTGGTATGATTGAACTGTTATCTAGCGCCCTAGATGTTTTCTGGTCGAGGAGTTCTCTCTCATGTACTGAGATACCATCACATATCATTCTCTTAATAATATTTCAAGAGTTCAGGTTTTATAATCATCGTACTTTTACGTAGCTTGCGCTGTATCGATGTAGCGAGGAATCTTGGGCGTATTTTCCACGGGACGGTTTCTAGAGTCTGATTACTTTGTAAACGCTTGCATACAGTAGCAGACCGAGTGACAGTGCATAGCGTGATGTGTGTGGTGGCATAAAGTCAACGCCTTAGACGGTCAATTTGGCCTTGTATTTAACCACTTTTATGCTCCATAAGTTTGATTGAAACTGCGAATACGTATGCACGTGCCGGACACATGCCTTATTGTGATTGGGACATAAGGTCACCGTTGCCCATAAGGTCATTGGCCTTATAATACCTACGTGTTAAGAATGGCCATAAGGGTTATGATCAAATACTTTGCATCACGTATCAGTAGGCTTCGATGCAATGCATATTATGAGGTTGGTGGTGTTAGTGACATAAGGTTCATTACTTGTGCATATAGTTGTCCAATTGGCCTTATTATCCTACTGTACTCTTTGAATGCATAAGTCTGTGATTACACTAACTTTGCACGACTGTATCTCAGGCTCGTATGATCAATTTTTGCCTTAGATGTGATAGTGTGTGTGATCATAAGGTCATCGTGTTTCCATATATGGTCCATTTGGCCTTATGTAACCACTTTGAATGCCATGATGAATTTAACTATAAACTTGCACTTGTATCAGGCTCGATGAAAATGCATTAATGTGTGTGTGTTGTGACATTAGGTCAACGGCTCATACGATCAATTGCCCCTTATTACCTCTTTGATTGATCATAGTTATTGATAAAACCTTTGCACACGTATCAGTGGCTCGATGACAATGCATTAATGTGATGGTGTTGTGATATAGGTCAACGGCCATAAGGTCAATTGGCCTTATAACCACTTTTATGGCCATAAGTTTGATGAAACTTGCACACGTATCAAGGGTTGATGTCAATGAATTAATGTGATAGTGTGGTGACATAAGGTCAACGGCCATAAGGCAATTGGCCTTATTACCACTTTGAATGGACATAAGTTTGATTAAAACTTTGCACACGTATCAAGGGTGATGAAAATGCATTAATGTGGTGGTGTTGTGACATTAGGTCAACGGCCATAAGGTCAATTGGCCTTATTACCACTTTGAATGGCCACAAGTTTGATTAAAATTTGCACACGTATCAAGGCTCGATGGCAATGCATAGTGAGATGGTGTGTTGACATAAAGTCAACGGCCATAAGGTCAATTGGCGTTATTACCACTTGAATGGCCACAAGTTTGATTAAAACTTGCACACGTATCAAGGGTCGATGACAATGCATTAGTGTGATGGTGGGGTGACATAAGGTTAACGGACATAAGGTCAATTGAACTTATGACCACCCCAAATGGCCATAGATTTGAAACCTTGCACATAATGCGAAAGCGCATTCCTTTATTAATGGTAGAAGTGGATGCATGGCACATCTACGAAAGAGCATACTGGAGCCCATTTTTAACACGCTTTTATTAGCTTGGCCTGTATCTATGAAATGGAATCTTTGAGCTTAATTTTCACCGGTTTTCTAGAAGTCTGATTAATTTGAAACTTTGCATACGTCTCAAGGACGATGACAATGCATTAGTGTGATGGTGTGGTGGCATAAAGTCAACGGCCATAAGGTCAATTGGCCTTATTACCACTTTTAATGGCCATAAGTTTGATTGAAACTTTGCGAACGTATCACGGCTGGACAACAATGCATTATTGTGATTTTGGGGTGACATAAGGTCAACGGCCATAAGGTCAATTGGCCTTATTACCACTTTGAATGGCCGTAAGTTGATTAAAACTTTGCACACGTATCAAGGCTCGATGACAATGCATTAATGTGGTGGTGTTGTGACATAAGGTCAACGGCCATAAGATCAATTGGCCTTATTACCACTTTGAATGGCCATAAGTTTGATTAAAACTTTGCACACGTATCAAAGGTTGATGAAAATGCATTAATGTGGTGGTGTTGTGACATTGGGTCAACGGCCATAAGGTCAATTGGCTTATTACCACTTTGAATGGCCATAAGTTGATTAAAACTTTGCACACGTATCAAGGCTCGGTGACATGCATTAATGTGATAGTGTGGTGACATAAGGTCAACGGCCATAAGACCAATTGGCCTTATACCACTTTGAATGGCCATGAGTTTAACTAAAACTTTGCACTTGTATCAAGGCTCGATGAAATGCATTAATGTGGTGGTGTTGTGACATTAGGTCAACGGCCATAAGGTCAATTGGCCTTATTACCGCTTTGACTGGCCATAAGTTTGATTAAAACTTTGCACACGTATCAGGGCTCGATGACAATGCATTAATGTGATGGTGTTGTAATATAAGGTCAACGGCCATAAGGTCAATTGGCCTTATTACCTCTTTTAATGGCCATAAGTTTGATTGAAACTTTGCACACGTATCAAGGGTTGATGACAATGCATTAATGTGATAGTGTGGTGACATAAGGTCAACGGCCATAAGGCCAATTGGCCTTATTACCACTTTGAATGGCCATAAGTTTGATTAAAACTTTGCGCTTGTATCAAGGCTCGATGAAAATGCATTAATGTGGTGGTGTTGTGACATAAGGTCAACGGTGATAAGGTCAATTGGCCTTATCACCACTTTGAACGGCCATAAGTTTGATTAAAACTTTGCACACGTATCAAGACTCGATGGCAATGCATTAGTGTGATGGTGTGTTGACATAAGGTCAACGGCCATAAGGTCAATTGGCCTTATTACCACTTTGAATGGCCACAAGTTTGATTAAAACTTTGCACACGTATCAAGGCTCGATGGAAATGCATTATTGAGATGGTGTGTTGACATAAAGTCAACGGCCATAAGGTCAATTGGCCTTATTACCACTTTGAATGGCCACAAGTTTGACTAAAACTTTGCACACGTATCAAGGCTCGATGGCAATGCATTAGCGTGATGGTGTGTTGACATAAAGTCAACGGCCATAAGGTCAATTGGCCTTATTACCACTTTGAATGGCCATAAGTTTGATTAAAACTTTGCACACGTATCAAGGCTCGATGACAATGCATTAATGTGATGGTGTGGTGACATAAGGTCAACGGCCATAAGGTCAATTGGCCTTATTACCACTTTGAATGGCCATAAGTTTGATTGAAACTTTGCACACGTATCAAGGCTCGATGACAATGCAATAATGTGATGGTGGGGTCACATAAGGTTAACGGACATAAGGTCAATTGAACTTGTGACCACCCCAAATGACCATAGATTTGAAACCTTGCACATAGTGCGAATAACGCATTCCTTTATTAATGATAGAAGTGGGTGCATGGCACATCTACGAAAGAGCATACTGGAGCCCTTTTTAACACGCTTTTATTAGCTTGGCCTTTATCTATATTTGTATCTATGTATCCATGTATGTATGTAGCGGAATCTGGAGTAGAGCCGAGAGCCCCGGTAATGCAGTGCTCCGAACTCCCTTGCAACTTTTGGACCGAACTCCCTTCCATTGGCGTCACTGGAACCCAGGCTCTAGCCCTTGGTCGTTAGGGGATATCACGCGCCGCCACCACCTTGAGCGCACGCACGGATATACCACCCCTATCAGCGTGGCGGCGGCCCTATAGAGGTTGACCGACCTGGCGTCGTCACAGGCAATTAGCTTGACATTGCCCTCGAACCACCCTGCATTGGTGTAAGATGGCGGTGGACCAGGGTTGTCTTTTTAACCTCAATGGCCACCGTAGCGAACGCGGCCTCGATGCACTTCCACTGTTGTTTCGGGATCCTGCCATCTTCGCTCATCTCGTCTATAATTCCAATGATCTGCCGACCCTTGGCAATTTCGGCAAAAGACCGCGTCCAGCCTCCCTGCGTCTTGGCCCTTTTTGGTGCCGTGGGGTTGGATTCATCCATGGACCGGTGGCGTTTCGAGGTTTCATCACTCCCGACTAAAACTTTTAAAATTACTTGAACTAAAAAATTAAAAATAAATAATAGTTTAAAACAACTAAAAAAAACACGCTTTTATAGCAAACCGAACTAAAAAATAGAAAATAATTTTCAATTAATAAGAGTATATATAACAGTAGTAGAAGGTCAAACAATCGTTTATAGTTAATCACCTCAAAATAAAATTATAATAAAATTTAAGTTATTAACAGAATAATTTAATTCACAGTAAAAAGCGTGGGGTGCTTGACATTGAATGTTACAATCATTCTATTGGCAACTATCTGAGAGGAAAGATATGAAATCTAGTCAAATTCACCTCACGCTTTTTAATCTGATTTAAATTATTCTGTTAATAACTTAAATTTTATTATAATTTTATTTTGAGGTGATTAACTATAAACGATTGTTTGACCTTCTACTAATGTTATATAAACTCTTTTTAATTGAAAATTATTTTCTATTTTTTAGTTCGGTTTGCTATAAAAGCGTGTTTTTTTAGTTTTTTTAAACTATTATTTATTTTTATTTAGATATACCACACAAAATTATTGCACTAATAATTTGTCCGAAAACTTTATAGTTTTTCTTTAGTTAAGGTCTAAAAATGAAAAACTGCGTAAAATTTGTCTCATAACAATCGTGGAATGCTTCAGTAGCAATTATTGTGAAGAGCAGGTGGAACATTATTCTTTTTGCTGGGTGCTACATCGCTGCCTCCGTCTAATACTGTTTTCACATAAAAACTTAATGATCTCATTTCACCTTCTAATGAAATAGTAAATTTTTTGCTTTCACACAGAAGTAACTGCTCGATTAGTATGAAGGATGAAATGTCAAGCCAATAAAATGACAATTGAAAAGTTAAAATTAACGAGACGAAATATTTCAGCTTCAATGTCTGACAATAATTGATTTTATTGAAAAAATTCTTTCTCTTTCATAGATAATTTCTTAACCTACACATTCATAATTACCCTAATATTAACAAACTAAAAATATGTACATTTGTAATGGTGGTATACATACATGTTGATTTGTATTAATACTATGCATATATGTAGATTTGTATTAATACTATGCATACATGTAGATTTGTATGCAAAGTCAGCAGATTAATATTCGTGTCAAATGTTTGTATGTGAATATTTGGTTAATTCACATTATTGGTTGTATGTAAATATTTTGGTGACAAACTAACATTGACGATCGGCAGTGTATTGACCGGAGTGTGTGACTAAGCAGACTTTGTTAGGTGTGAACTGACAAAAGCGGGAGTCATTGGTGCCGTTTGTCGTATCGCTGTAGTCGTATCCCTAACGTAATCAGCTGTTTATCGTTACGACGGTAAACCAAAAACCAATTGGTTGGCTACGATACGGTTACGACCTTAGCGGCACCAATAATCAATTGCATTGATTCCCATAAGGTTGGTGGAATCAGTTGTTATAAGGTTACCGATACGGTTACCGATAAAGCACCAATATCTCCAGCTAAAGGTTTCATATTCGGCATTCCATTGATGTTAGCGAACCGCTGTGTTAGGTCAATGTAATTTGTGTCGCATAATATTGTAATATGATTATGCTATTACTAAAATGTATTGGCAAAGAAGTTCATGGTGCGTAATGCCGCAAATGTATTGCATATGTGGGCATGACGCATAATGCTACACCATCCGCCTTAGAAAAAGAGGATTATATAATTGTTTTGTGAACAATTGTATAAGACACTTTGTTCGAATTTTAAATGATTTTAAATGATTCTAATTTTAAATGATTTTGGTATTTTACTGTAACTTTATATTATAGTGAAAGAGTTTGTGTACTTTGTTTCTAATATGCTGAACTTGATACTTTTATTATTTTTACATTTTGGTTATATATATATATTTTTTTTTATTTTGTACAAATCTTTTTTTTTCAAAATTTTTAATTTTACGATTATTTTACGCATAAAAATTGTAAACGTATTTTGCACAGCCGGTCTTTAAGAGCTCGACTCACTTAAAAATCGGCATGTTTTTACAAATTATTATTAAATAACCGAGTAAATTGGAATGATTATTTGCTGTAAGTCATCAACAGATGTTTTGAATGTCTTTAAGCCTATTCGTATGGACTATTTTTTCCTTATCTTTATTGTTCCTATCCTATCAAAATTTTCTATGTATATAAGCTAACGTAAAAATTCTTATTGTTTATGTATATTGGAACGATTTTCCGTCATCCCTTGTCAAATTTGGTTTTGAGACAAACCGGTTTCGGCGTTGTGCCATCATCAGTGTCGATTTTCATTCTGATCTGTTGTTGTCGTTTGTCCTGTATTTATAGTTCGTAGGTATATGAGCAGGTATTGTCAAATTGATGCTTGTGTATATTTAGTTATTTGTAGGTGCTGTGTGTTCATTCAGAACCGAGGGTGGTTTACTAATCGATTTGTGTGGCTGACTGGGGTAGGTAGAAATCTGTGATTTTAGTCGTTTGACCTTCTTTGTCGGTTTTTTGTTTTGGTGTGTTAATTGTTTTGTGTTTATTTGTTGTTGTGTGTTTGTCTGTTGTACCTGTGTGATTAAGTTGTTTCCTGTAAACAAGTTTTAAAGGCTCGAATAATGTGTCAGAAATTGTGTTTATCTGTTCGTTTATTATTCTACCGTCGAATGTTTTCTGTTTGTAGATTTCCATGTTTTCGAGTACGTTGAGACGTCGGCCCTTTTCTTGTATGTGAAGAACCCTAACTGTTTGATTGATGTTTGCTGGGGAACATTCATTCTCGAACATGTGATTCGCGAAGTTAGACTCGGGTATAATGTTTGGATTCCGTATTTTTTTGTTGTAATCTCTAATATGTTCTCTGAACCTCGTTCTTATTTGCCGTCCTGTTTGTCCTATGTAACTATCCTGGCATCCGCAGGTAAGCTTGTATACGCCGTGGCTGCTAAATGGATCCTCTGAGTTAATGTTAGTTCTTAGTTTTCGCCCTAGATTGTTCGATATTTTGAATGCTGTGTTAATGTTGTATTTTTTAAAGAAGTTTGCCAATTTATATGTTGCTTTTCCAGTATATGTCATAGTTGTCCAGCCATTATTTTCCTTTTCATTATTTCTTTTTGGTTCTCCATCTGTCCTTCTGAGCTTATCTACTATTGCTTTTTTATATCCGTTGTTTGCAGCGATATTATATATGACCTCAAGTTCTCTCTTATATGCCTCTTGTGTAAGAGGTGTTCTTTCAAGTCTATGTACCAAGTGCCTTAATGCTGCATTTTTATGCTGTTGAGGGTGATTTGAGGTATTGTGTATTATTGTGTCGGTGGCCGTTGACTTTCTATATATGTCATAGTTAAATATTTTGGCTTCTTTATCAATATTTATTGTGAGGTCTAGATAGTTGATTCCTCCGTCTTTTTCGGTTTCCATTGTAAATTTTATATTTCCGTGCTGCTTGTTGAGGTACTCCAGTACAAGCTCTTCGTTATTAGTAGTTAAAACGCATATTATGTCATCCACGTATCTAGCATAAAATGACACGCCTAATTTGGAGTTCAGCTCCTGTATGTACTTTTCTTCCAGATTTTGCATGAACACTTCCTTAAGAATTGCCCCACGCTTCCCATTCCAAGACCGTTTGTTTGTCTATATATTTGATTGTTGAATTGAAAACAGTTTTGACGTAAAGTGGTTCTTGGCGTATTTGTGATTTGCATACTTTTCACTTTGTTTTTTGTTTTATGAACTATTGTTGAGCTAACTATGTCCAAAGTCTCCGATAGTGGTATAGATGGGTATAAATCTTTTATGTCAAAAGATACCAATTTGCTGTTTCTTGTTAGCTCTATGGTCTCGAGTCTCTCTATTAGTTCTGTTGTGCATATTCGTTCCTTAGCTCCAGAGTATCTATCAATATCGTTTTTAAATATTTGGACAGTTTGTAGCATGGTGCCGATTTAAAATTAATGATGGGCCTCATTGGCGTGTCCGGCTTGTGGATTTTTGGTAGCGCAACCAGTGGAGGAGCCGAAGGGTTCATTTGGACCAATCTATGTGCCATGTTAGAATCTACTATATTTGTTGCATTTTTTATAGCAATATACATCATTTATCCACCCTGTCGGAAAATCAACCAAACAAGATAAGTCACTTATTGTTTATCTTACGAGAGGCCTTTTCCTTAATTAGTTAAGTCTCCTATTCTACCGAGGGTTAGAGTAAAAATATTTTCTTGTTAATATTTACTATTTCACCTCTGGCTAGAGTAAAAATATTTTTCTGTTATGTAAACTTATGATCTTCTTCTTCTCTAACTAACGCTAAGTTTCCTATTTTTATTTCCTTACTGTAGCTATTTTATCATAATTAGATTTCTTTACTGTTTTTATTAAACGAAGATTTTCATTTCCATTTTATTTCATTTGGGTCATATTAAGCTTAGAACCAATAATAAAAAAATTCTAGCTAATTATTCGGAAAATATAGTGGTTGTAGCTAGTGGAAGAGCAAGGTAATTTATAATATTAGTAGTTCAGCTAATGGGTAGAGGGAAGGTACAGTGGATGCAAAAATGTTTCGTATCTTTAAATTATCTTTTCATATTTTCGATATTTTCATAATTTCCAGCAATATATTTTTGATCTTATTTGTCATGTGATTTCTGCGGCGGCCACCAATACAGAATCGTCATGACTTTTATGAAGAATTAGTTTTTATTTTTATATCGAGATTTGTCACATGCATAACCTCTTTGGTTAATGCATCTATTTGATCTTAGAGAACTATCAATTATTATTTTACATTTGCCTACTCGAGTAAATAATCAATTATTTTCCACCAATTTGTCCCTCAGGACAACTGTGTTTTCCTTATAAATACCAAGTCCTCTATTGGCGGCATTTGTACAACGTGTGTACAGCCTGATAAGTAATTGTCCTAATTCAATTTTATCATCTACAATCAGGTTGCTTGTGTTTCTTACGCTACCATTTTAGGAGCGCGACATGTCTTCTTGCTGCAAATTTATATAGCGCTTCACTTATAGTTTTATAGGTTCTCTTTGTGACTTTTCTTCATTCTTTTCTTTTTGTATGGTTGTAAAATATTGTTTTTTTTTGTTCATAGGGTTTGCTTATTTCCACTGTCCTAGAATTTTCTATTGCTTCATGACTATTTATGTCAGGAGAATTCAGAGGTGTCATGCAAATTTTTCATTTGCTGCTCGCTTTAGGCAGGGCTGCCTTTACTGTCGATTGTGACGTTTTGAGACTTATTATTTGAGATTTTACTTCAATTGTTTATTGCTCTTCCTCAGCTTTGAGTTTGGAAACTTGAGTAGAAGAAAAAAAATTTTAGACGCGCTGTTGCACGTTATTCATTTGCCTATATTTAAATTTCATATTGTTTTAAGTAAAGCGGCTATCGCTATGATTAATAGCCCTATCGTGCATATTGAAGCACCTAGCCAAATGTTTGTCGTTTTTGTGTCCTCTTTGGCTTGTGGCTCATATTTTATCAATTTGTTGTCAACTATTTCCTCTTCAGAGGTTTCATTACCGAATTCATAGCCAGCTATCGGTATCATTATGCCTTGGGCTATTTTTGTCCACCAAGCCATGCTGAAAATTTTCTATAATTTTCTTTCTGAGAAATGAACTAAGTTTAATTTTTAATAAAATTTTGGTTTTATTATTTATCCTATGTTTTTATTAGGTTCATTAGCGTAATATAAAATAAATAAATGTAAGGCGCGATAACCTCCGAAGAGATCTAAGGCCGAGCTTCTCTTCCAATTTGCGTCGTGCTCCTCTTGATTTTTCCCTACAAATTGGCCGGACGGGACCTACATGTTTTATGCCGACTCCGAACGGCATCTGCAAGGCAGATGAGTTTTCACTGAGAGCTTTTCATGGCAGAAATACAATCGGAGCGCTTGCGAGACACTGCCGAGGGGCGACCACGCTTAGAAAAATTTTCTTCTAATTGAAAAATCTTATTTCTAAAATTTTGATGTTGCTTTGCCCGGGAGTTATTAGCGTAATATAGTTTATAAAAAATGTTAAAATTAATCTTAATTTTCAGAGAAAAAAAAATTATTAGGTGCTACTATAGCTCAATATTTAGCATTTTTGGGGAACACTCTCCTAATCATTCTCATTATTTCTTCTTCCTTGGTTGTGGAATTTATTATATCTTCTATTGTGGGTTCCCTTTCAATTTCTATTATTTTCCAACATTTCTTTAACCCTTTTAATTTCTTTTTTAGATCCCTAGTGTGTAATTTATTTTCGTCCCACCATTGGAGGGGAAAATCTGGAAAGTCCCTTTCCATTGAAAAAAATTTACAAAATGTCCTAGGGGCTTTTTCCAAAGGAATAGATGAAACTATCGGAAGTTAACTGACTGTTTTTAAAAAAATGTCCTATCCATTCCATTTTACTTGTTATCTAGTTAACTTTATTAACGTATAAGAAACTTTTTATTCTTAACTGGAAAAATTTGTTTAACTTAAAAAAATTTTGCATTTTATTATTATCAATTTACAAAATATTGATTTGTATGTCATTTTCATCGATAGTGTTAAAATTTTCTTTAGCTTTTAATATTTAAAATTTTCTTTTCAAATAATACATTTTAATTTTATTCCTACTTAGATAGATGAAGAAAAAAAAATCCTAAGCAAAAACGGCTAATGGCTTAGCGTCCCTGAGGCCGCTCAATTGATTCTAATAAAAATTATAAAGATTTATATACATAAGCTGCCAGTTTAATGTTAGTCAGGATTGGGATTGTTGGTGTACCGTCTTTTTTTTCCGAAATATTTATTCCACTGAATTATGCATTCGTTGCCATGCGTGCCTTTTGGTTCCTGAAGTGTCTATTCCACTCGATTATGCATTCGCTGCCATGCGGCCGTTGTTGTAAACTTTTTGTAAAATGGGATCACTTGCATCCTTTCAAACAAACTTCTTATGAAATGGGATCACTTGCATCCTTGCAAACAATTAAATAGTTGTTTTCGAAAAAATTCATTTGAATCCATTTTAAGATTTTGATAATTACTTTTAATTACTTTAGCTTTTCAGATCTTTAGCAGGATCTGGCAGGCTCTTCCTTCAAAATGATCGCCTTTAGAAATTTTTCGCTTATTCAGCAAATTTTTATGCTTAAAGGTTGAACTGACAGGATCTTTTCCAGTCAGATCGTTTTATTATATTGATTTTATTGAAAAAAATCTTTCTATTTTATATATAATTTCTTAACCTACACATTCATAATTAACTAAAAATATGTACATTTGTAATGGTGGTATGCATACATGTAGATTTGTATTAATACTATGCATACATGTAGATTTGTATGCAAAGTCAGCAGATTAATATTCGTGTAAAATGTTTGTATGTGAATATTTGGTTAATTCACATTATTGGTTGTATGTAAATATTTTGGTGACAAACTAACATTGACGATCGGCAGTGTATTGACCGGAGTGTGTGACTAAGCAGAATGTGTTAGGTGTGAACTGACAAAGGTTTCATATTCGGCATTCCCTTGATGTTAGCGAACCGCTGTGTTAGGTCAATGTAATTTATGTCACATAATATTGTAATATGATTTTGCTATTACTAAAATTTATTGGCATAGAAGTTCATGGTGCGTAATGCCGCAAATGTATTGCATAGGTGGGCATGACGCATAATGCTACACAATGCTATATGACAGACAATCATGGCGGAATGATACATCCATAAATAAGAATTCCATGTACTTTGTTTTTGTAAATTCGGTGGACAAATGTCAAAATCGTACTGCGTTAAAAAAAGGTTATAATCAGCTGTTCGATGCGGCCACCATGTATCGTTCCGCCATGCAGACAATGACATTTGCTTTGACAAATGACATTTTTAAGCACTGAACACACCAAAAATTACGAAACTGAATGCTCCCAACAGAGTTGCATTTTGCTTTTGACTTCATTAGGCATTCGATTAGCTACTAATGAAATAATTATAGATTAGAATTTTGTAGGGAAAGTTGAGCTCAATAAGCGTCTTAATGTAGAAAACTGCCTTTATTATTCAATAAGCCGTCTGTGTGAAAACAGTATAAGAGAACATGGAAGACTTCGCTCAAGAACCTAAAAACTCTTTGGACATTAGTTACCAGGTTGCCCTTTTCGTTTTGACAGAAATTCAGTTCTTCGGCGAATTTTTTGTAAAATTTTAAACTTTTCGTATACACTCTGCGCCGTATTGGTTCGATCGTCTGACAGAAACATAGCTTTATGTATTTTTTAATGTTTAAACTCTGTGATGGATATGACAACATTTCGGGAAACTGAGTCTGTCTGTCGGTCTGTTTGTATGCAAATTAGTCCCTCAATTTTTGAGGTATCTTGATAAAATTTTGTGAGCGGGTGTATTTAGGTGTCCGATTAGACATTTGTCGGAACCGACCGGATCGGACCACTATAGTATATATCCTGCGTATATGTAGCATTTCGGTCATATATGTAGCATATATCCCCCACAACCGATTGTTCAGAAAAGGAACTTTTCGTAATTAAAAAAAAATATATAAATGTAAGGCGCGATAACCTCCGAGGAGATCTAAGGCCGAGCTTCTCTTCCAATTTGCGTCGTGCTTCTCTTGATTTTCCCTACAAATTGGCCGGACGGGACCTACATGTTTTATGCCGACTCCGAACGGCATCTGCAGGGCAGATGAGTTTTCACTTAGAGCTTTTCATGGCAGAAATACACTCGGATTGCTTGCCAGTCACTGCCGAGGGGCGACCCCGCTTAGAAGAATTTTCTACTAATTGAAAAATCTTATTTCTAAATTTCGATGTTGCTTTGCCCGGGAGTTGAACCCAGGGCATACGGTGTGATAGGCGGAGCACGCTACCATCACACCACGGTGGCCGTTTTTCGTAATTACTGCCTCATTTTAAGAGCCAGAGGTTTCAAATTTCAACGAATTCTTACGTATATAGCATATATTGTTGTGTGAAAAATCATAGAGATCGGTGGTATATGTATATATTGTATACCCCATATAAACATATTATTTTTGCACCTTTTTTTCGGCTAGAAGCATCAAGTTTCATCAAAAACGTACGCTTACATCATATATTGGTGAAATTAGTGATTCGTGGTCATACTTTTTACATGCAGACCACAAAAAACGTGAAACTTTGCATCCTCACACAAACTAAAATAAGCTATATCTTTGCAAAAAAGAGCTTTATATCAATGGTATTTCTTTTCCCAAGTGGATTTATAACAATAAATAGTAAAAACTTCAAATTTAAAAAAATGGGCGTGGCAACGCGCCTTTTATGACTAATGTTTCGGGAGCCATAACTCGAAGAAAAATGAACATATCGTAACAAAATTGGGTAAATATTTTTTCCTTATAGCAGGAAATATTTCTATTAAAAATGGACGGGATCGGTTAAAGACCACGACAACTTAGATATAAAACAAATTTAAAAGGGTCGTACACTAGAATAATAAGCTATAACTTAGCAAAAAATAGTTTTGAATCAATAATATTTCACCTATCAAGTTTTACTGTAAGAGGAAATGGGGATACATTTTTCTTTTAAACGGGCGATGCCGCGTGTTATGTAGAAAAGTAATTTATCTGAAATGAAATGTATAATTGAAGCTCACGCTGAGTATATAATGTTCGGCTACACCCGAATTTAGACACCTTTACTTGTTTTATTTATATTTATCTTAAAATCGCTCAGGTATGTTCGCTGTATATTTCTTAACTTATACACCCGATTATTTGGAGATTATCAATGGGATTAAATTATTGTTCAGCCCCATTCATGAAAGGTAATCAACCAATTTTTTCGAGTGACTTACACAGGATATCAAAAAATTCAAATATTTTTAAATTAACTAGAGCTGGCCCAATGGCTGTTTGGTAAAATCTTCGCCGATCACAACCGATACCAAAAAATGTTTGCCTTATACAAATTCGCTTATTTTTGAAAGCGAAGTAATCGTCGGGATATCAGTTTGTTGAAGTCTTCTATCGTCATGTCATCGACATCTTTCCAAAACAAATCGATACATTTTCGATAACAAGTCGATTCATTTTATATAACAAATCGACAAATTTTCGATATTAAGTCCTTATTTCTTTTGTAATTTTGTCGATAGCCGTGCGATAAATTTTAGATTACTTTAGATAGAAAATCGATAAAATTTCTATAACACTTCAATAAATTTTGCATAAAACAAATATAATTTCGATAAGCAAGCGAAACCCGATAATTACTCAAAACCTTTTTAAAATTAACGCGAAACTTTTCGATAACAAATCGATAATTTTTGGTAACATATAGAAAACTTTACTATAACATGCCGATAATTTAGCGATAGATAACTGAAAGCTTGTCGATGATAAATCGATAGAATAGATTAAACAAACTGTGGGTAACATATCGATAAATCATGCACAACATTTCGAAAACATTTTGATAACATCGATTATGTTTCAATAAATATATCAAAAATTTTCGATAAAAAATTATTAACATATCGATAACTTTACGAGGTAAAAGTCTAAACAAGCGGTCGGCTGCTGATAAGCGTTCAAAAATATCAGAGAAGATGTCAAAAGACGTGGTTTGACCTTAGTCCTAAGGCGGAAAAGAATTGGGCGTTTATATATAACATATAGAAAGACCTTTACAAAGTGTCGATTCACTTTGGGTCTGAATTAAAAAAAATTTTCCGTCTGTTTTATTAATTAGAATCGTACAAGTACAGTATGTATCCTCATACAGAGACTGTTCAAAAATAAGTTTTTTGACATCCAAACTTATTAGAACAACAACTATCGCAGCTGAAAATTAAATGCACTACATACTGGTTTGCTTTATGTACGGGAAAGTAGAAGACAAAAAATCGAAAGACCAAGGATGGTCAGTTGGTGGCATTTGGGGCGTTCTAATTCAAGCAATCGACTCCTTGTTGCCTTTGCTACTTTCATTTATTGTTATTGTGTGGCTGCTGTTGTTGCTATCGCTGTTGTTGGAGGAAGTCTTAAATGCATATCTGTTTGTATGTGTGGACTATGAATACCCTAAATTAAGCTGGAAAATTAGTCAAAGGCGCACATAAATTATGCCAATTTGTTTGGACTTCAAACGCAAATAGACCGCCAGTGGTGGTCGTCACGGTGATTAGTTGAAAGTTCTATAATGGTAATGTCACATATGGTGATATTCGTGTATGTAGATATACATATGTATGTACATATATATAACCATGTAGAAACAAACATACGCTTGATTAAAGACGAAAATATTTACTCATTTGTTATATACATACATATATATTTGGGTTAATTTTAGAGATTATAATAATTGCTTCATTCGTTTTTGAATGACGTATTTGCGAGATATATTTGTGAAATTTATTTGAAAAAATAAGAAAAATCAAGCGTGTTCTCATCCAAATTATGATGCAGGGTGTTTTGAAGCGGAGCCTGTGTGCTATTCTGCTGAGTTTTCGATGTACGTACTATTAGAGCTTAATGTACGTACTAGGGCTGGGACTATCCGGATATCAATACGAATATCCGTTGACACGGATAAAATCCGGACGGCATGGATATCCGGTTAATATTCGTTTGTGAAAACTATCCGGATATCCGGATATATGAAGATCCGGTAATAACCGTATTTTTGGATATCCACTGAAAGCGAAAAATTGATGTTCCATACATGTTTATTAACATTAATAACAATAAATTCGTGGGGCATTTAAATCATAACAGCATTTTTTCACAATGTAACAAATGGCACTGTTCTTATTTTCACTGTTTGTTAAAATTGTAGCTTTTTAATTTTTGACGTTAATTTAATAATCTACAAACATATTTTGTGAATAAGTTCTCGATGTTTGCTTCGTTCAATTCTGATATGCAGATATTCAACTTTATATTCCAGTATTCGGACATACGGATATCCGGATTTCCTATTTATGAATCCGGATATCAGGATAGCTGGACTTTTTGCTTAGCTATCCGGTTATTCGAATATCCGGTTTGTCCGGATAGTTGACAAATCCGGAAGCAGGTCACAGCCGTAGTACGTACTATTAGAGCTGATAAGAATCAGCACTAAATAAGCAAGCAATGTTTTCGTCTTGCGAGAACTTAAATTATCAAAATACCCACAACTTCCAGTTTTATCTTTCCATTTTAATTTGGTGTTATCTTCCTATGGAGAGGAAAGACAAAGTAACCAACCTCCGACTGATAAATGACTTCTGCAGCAGCTGCAGGGATAGGAAGAGAACGAGAGCGTAGCGCGTTATCTTTGCCATTGTCTCGCACTGTCAAAGACCAGGTACCGATGTCTCCACATGCACTTCTTGGGTGCCTGGCATCCGCAAATATAAACAAAATTCCGCGCTACATTGGGCCAGCGCGCTGGTTTAGTTTCATGGGTGTTTGAACCACGTTTAACAGGAGGGAAAAAGAGCTCTTCATGGTATCACAAAGAGCCACAATGGCCTGCGTCCTCCGCTTGGACAGTGAGGCGGCTACTTTAACTAACCTAACCATACTCCGATCTACAGTTTTGGTCTTTCTATGATATACTTAGTTTCAAAAATCTATAGGGCGCTGGCCCAACTGACTTATTGTCAACCATTCAAGTAAACTCAGTAAATAGATTGAAGCAACGCAACAAAGCGAATATCGAACAGTCGTATCTCATACTTGGATACTTAGCTATAAATACGCATGTGGAGGCGTGAGTAACAACGCCTACTTAGCTTAGTGTGGAATATTCTTCGTTGCCGTGCACAAAGTACATAGGTCTGGATGCTTGCTTTAGTGTGTACATGTACACAAGTGTGGCTGCTTGCTTTATTGTTGTGTGCATTTATTTAGTAGCAGGATAGTTATGAATAGAATATCCGCCATGATGACATTCATAATCAACTATTTGTGCCAACAGCTAGAATCGATTTTACTAGCTTTTTTCTTTCAGTGTAGATGACGGTTCATTGATGGAAAAACACGCAACCCGAGCTCACTATTCTAGGTTCCATCATAGATTTGGTCAATGAACCGCCGAAACCCCAACTTCATACATCTCTTCGCGTCTACAAGTCTGTTACAAAAAAGTAAAAGTAAGTCGAAATTCTGTAATCGTAAGAGCCTGCCAATGACTTTCTGCGAACACGAGTCTACTCGACAGAAGCTGGAGTAGTCAAAGCATATCTCTAGAGCAGTTCGTACCACCGGCAAACAAAAAATTGGTTATCGGCGATCAGAAAAAAATCTGTAAAAGGAGAAAGTCGTGGGTGTGAAGAGCTTGCACTAATAGGCATAAAGCATTAAGCGCAGAGATGATACCACAATCGACTACGAAATTTTTTCTAATATGAAAACGAAGCCATTTAAAAACCAGCAAAACCGGGTTTGTACCCTAAAGATATTTAAATATGGCAGCGATGAGTTGATGTCTTGTACATCGGCTGAGAAAGTGACTGCTGACAACCGACAGCTTCTGCAGAGAGAGTTCATGTGCGCAGCCACGGAACATCGCTGCAATTGCGCAATGACCTGTGATGACATCCGTAACCCCACGCAGATTTCTCAGTTCCTTTCCTATCCACGCTGCAATCAGCCGTAGCCTTAATCTTTTCTTCCTAGATTTTCCTCAAAAGATAACCTCAGCAGCGCCCCCTTTGGTGTGTTGATAACGTGCTCTACCTCTCACACCAAAGGTCCTGTGTTCAATTCCTAATTTGTCGGGAACATAAACTCGGTTCATACGGACATCTTACTAGAAGATTTCGAGATTACTAAAACTATAAACCAGTCCCGATAAGCGTGTTGAGGAAAATGTGTATTCGCTTCCACATAAACATAAATGTTATTAATTCGATTGCATTGGGAGCAGAATAGCGTAGACAAGCTTATGATTGGCAACCACTCTTGATTATAAGTAACTGTGTAAGATATGATGAAAATAGTCGCGCGAAATGGCTTATGGCTGTGTGCAATTTAATTTAACTGATGACGACACTTTTAAGCATCCAATTATACTGTTTTTGGTCTGTTGATATTTTTAGCGACCGCCGTGGTGTGATGGTAGCGTGCTGCGCCTACCACACCGAAGATGCTGGGTTCACGCCCAGGGTAAAACAATATCAACATTTTAGAAACAAGTTTTTTCAATTAGAAGAAATTTTTCTAAGCGCGGTCGCCCCTCGGCAGTGTTTGGCAAGCACTCTGAGTGTATTTCTGCCATGAATAGTTTTTCAGTGAAAACTCATCTGCCTTGCAGATGCCGCTCGGAGTCGGCACTAAACAAGTAGGTTCCGCCCCGCCAATTTGTAGGAAAAACTAAAAGGAGCAGGACGCAAATTGGAAGAGAAGCTCTTCCTAAAATCTCTTCGGATGTCATCGCGCCTTACATTGATTTATTTTATAACGAGACTAAGGGTGGTACATTATATTTCCCATGCTCGATTAGTTGTTCCCTTCGTATTCTTAATCGTAATTATCCGCTTAGACGTTCGTGGCTGAATTGAACAGAGTAATCCTACGAATTACACTCTCCTACTCATGAAGTCAGTTACATATTTTGACGCTTATGACTTCAACACCAGTGATCACCAATACTCAAACTGCGATTGTGTTGGTAAGAGTGGTGGTGATATGGTCGTTGATAAAGAGCAACGAGATATGAACACATGCCCGCCTATTTATTAACACTCAAAATTTCGTAAATATGCTATAAAAATAGTATTTCGTTGGATGAGTCTACTTAAAAATTAAAATATACTATATTGCTAACATTGAAAGGCTAAAACTTTCTGCGCATGAACTTTTCTTTTCAAAAGTTTTTTTTTGTGTTTTTTTGACGCTAGCTCAGCTGAATTAGGAAATAAAAGTATGTATTAAGTGAGCCCGATTTAATATATTACTAGCTGAAGACCTCCGTTCTACACAACCAAATTCCAACCTCGAGATGTGCCGCTCTCTGGGCTGAATCCGTTGATGTCTATGAGCTGTTCAAAATTCTTTAACCAGGGTTAAGTTAATGTACATTCACTCTGATGTCAACTAGCACATAAAATCATAGTAACATAGAAATCCTTTTTTAATTAAGCACCAACAAAACTTGTATCATATCGAACCTATCAAAAGATATTAAAGTTGGTAATCATCCTAGTTTAACTCGTTGTATTAAGTATGGTCAATAAGCTTTGCTACAGTCTTCTAATACCCTTTTTAATGTAGACCAGCTTAGGTCCTAAAACGGCTTTAACATTTTCTTTTAAATTCTACCAATTTGGTAAGATATTCAACTACTCAATGCAGAAAGAAAGCTCCACCTGTACTCAGTTAGTGCAGGGAATGGGTGATTTAGCACATTCATCCTTTTTCTATGTCAAATACTCACTCACACAAACATAAGTTTACAGATACCCTCACCCATTTAATACGCATAATTTTTATAATTGAAGTATATACAAAAGCAAAACAGAATTTATTACAATAAAATGTAAGCTGATAAAATCCGAATTCAATCACAGCAAATCCTTTTTAAAGCCAAAATGGAAAATGGGCGAACTCTCATAAAAACGTGTCGACAAACAAACTGGCATACACACACAAACTAGTGATGCATAGAAGAAGAAACCGAATTCGGTTAACCGGATGTCTTCGAGGAAACGAATAATGGAAATAAAGGGTTCAGGAGCTTAGAATATATATTCCCACCTGGTGTGATGGTAGCGTGCTCCGCCTACCACACCGTATGCCCTGGGTTCACACCCCGTGCAAAGCAACATCAAAATTTTAGAAATAAGGTTTTTCAATTAGAAAAAAATTTTTCTAAACAAGGTCGCCTCTCGGCAGTATTTGGCAAGCGCTCCGGTGTATTTCTGCCATGAACAGCTCTCAGTGAAAACTCATTTGCCTTGCAGATGCCGTTCAGAGTCCGCATAAGACATGTAGGTCCCGTCCGGCCGATTTGTAGGCAAAATCAAGAGGAGCACGATGCAAATTGGAAGAGAAACTCGGCCTTAGATCTCTTCATTTATTTATTTTATCCTTTACTTTAAACCAGTAGGCTTCTAATGTGGAGAAGCTTCTCATTTACGAAGCAAATCATAAACGGCTTGCAGATCTGACATATGAAAGCAATATGCACTCACCAGAGTCAAGCTTGTTTATGGGACCCGTTAGAAGGACGACGTTTACCGGGCGCCGTTTTACTCGAACGCATCCTGAGTTGATATCACTGTAGTCAGTGTATTAAAATGAGAAAAGTGAAGAGACATGGCCAAATATTTCACAAGAAAATGACAAGAGTATTTTTTGAACGAAGAGCATATTGCGCTAATCTGCGCGATGAGGAAATTTAAGTTAAAAAGATACTTATCCTGTTCACAGAGAAAAACAAAAATTCCATCATTTAACTTACCGAGGATTAGTATCACAATGATAAATCTAGGCGCTAGACAGAAAGAGCCATCAACAGAAGGCTTGGAAGGTGAAACCTTGGAAATATCAGGCGAAGTGAGCTGCGCATCTTAGAAAGGGATAAACGGAATTTTTCATTGCGTACAGCGCACCTGAGAATTAACCAAAAGACAAGACTAAACGAGACCATAACCGAACTAACTTGATTTCCAAGTGCAGACAATAAAATATCTGTCGGGGGATGAGTGAGAACATGGCCCAATCTAAGCAAACGGGCCGAAAATGGAAAAGGGACTAAAGCTAGATCGTCCTCAAAGCATATTCAGGCAAGTCGTCCGTACCGAATTTCATCATACATACAGTGTCTTCCAAACGTAGGTTTAAGTCTATAGAGAGATCACCCATATTGCTCCAGGAGAGTACGATATCAGACATCATTGCAACCATCTTTAGCGATAGTCAGGCTGGTTTAAAGGCTATAGGCTCTAACATGATAAAGGTTGGAAAGATTGGAGAAATGATCTAAGCGAGGGCAGACAGCTCCTTTTGAGGAAAATTGGGGAGGTTGATAGATGAGAATCTCACATTAGCAGCATATTCTATCTCACCTCACATCATCTCATCTTAACTTATCTCATATAATTCCATCTTATCTCAGCTTATCTCACTCATCTGATCTCGTCCCATTCATCTAATATCACTCATCTCATACCATCTGATATTATCTTCACTATCTCATCTCATCTCATGTCAGCAGCCTATTTCATCTCACCTCACCTTATCTACCTTAACTTTTCTCATCTCATCTCATTGCCGCTTCACTGTTACCGATCAAAACTGAACATCACTAGCAAAAACAGACACGCAAATGCCGAAACAGAAATATGCCCACAGAAGCGCTAAGGGATGAATAAATATGTGCGTGAGTATGTGCAGGAAGAAAATAGAGAAATACGAGTTGATCTCAGCCAGAAGGCGGCCAAAGAAAAACGATCCGCAATATCAACTCTTAGCCGACTCGATTCAACACTTAGCGCAAAGCTAAATAAATGTCTTAGCAAATTGGGTTGAATTGGAGTGGAACGCGTGTCTTTTATAAGCGTCGACGACAGCAAATTGCAGTGGCCATGAGGCCCATTCAACATACGCAAATATTTCCCAATGGACAATGCCAACACCGACAGCAACGATTTGGTTCAATGGCATTCATAATTGAATTGGTTTTGGGCGAAATTCTAAGACACCCTAGGTGGGACAACATGCAATGAACATGGCACTGAACATTTTTTATGGATATTTATTGATTTTTTTTAAATAATCAACCCTTTCATAGGATGAATTGTGGGTATCTTCATCAAAGTGATGGGTAAAGATTCAACTTCTGTTTGGTTTTTGTGGCTTTGTTTTTCCTCATATTTTTTGTCGTGCCATTGCTGCGTATTTATTCTCTTGTGCCAATTTTTCATCTACTTTGTTAACAACCTTGCTTGCTTAAAACATGCATTTGCAATTTCCGTTACAACTGTGTGTCGGTGTGCTTGTATATGTGTGGATAGTACTGGTAGCGCACAGTGGTCCGTTTCTGTTGAAGATGCGGCAGTTTATGAAAAATGAACATTAATTTCTATCGAGGTTTGCGAACACTACCACAAAAGTGATCAAATTAGCTGTACATTACCATGGCAGCACCCAATTAACCTAACCTAAACTAGAGGATGTAGTAATACATGATCAAAACTTTAATCACAGTGGAACTCTCATACTAACTCCCACCTCTTGTGCTAATTGGTTTCACGGCTCAATGAAGCTACCTCGGCTCTCTACTTGAACTTGATGCAATGCACTCCTGAGAGAGAAATACGTCGCAAAAAAGAGAAGGTAAAAGAAGAGAAGGTGAATATACTTAGAGATTTCATTATGCGGCCGAAGCTTCGCAACAGTCGAGCGGCAATATATTGCGGTGGAAATATCAGAGCAACTGAGAGCAGAAAACGAGCGTAGTGTAATAAAGAGATTTTAGGCCGAGCTTATCTTCCAATTTTCTTCGTGCTCCTTTAATTTTTCCCACAAATTGGCGGGACGGGACCTCCAGGTTTGACGCCGCTTCAGAACAGCATCTGCAAGGCAGATAGTTATCACTGAGAAGCTTTTTGTGGCATAAATACACTCGGAGTGTTTGCCAAATCACTGCCGAGGGGCAAAGCCGCTTAGAAATATTTTTGGAATTTTTTATATTGAAAAAACTTGTTTCTAAATTTTGTTGCTTTGCCTGGCGGCCGACATTCGTAGTAGCGGGAAGATAGTGGGAAGGAAGAACGGCGATGCAGCGGTATTGTCCAAGGTCGTACATGTAGAGTAAAAAGAAGTATCAAGAAAATGTAAAGGGTGACAATGAAGCGGATTACTACCTCGGTCAACGAAGCGCTTGCTCTTGCCTAGAACGAGATGCGAACACCACACCAACGTTTACACTATATGGAGGATTTCTCGAATAGAAGGCGGAATCACACCATGGGGAAGATCAACAGCTAGCTCGTGACCTGAGGCGGCTGGCGTGATGTGGTGGAAGCTTGCTGCGTCTACCACACTGAGGCAGAGGAAGTTCACTTGAACAACATGAAGGTCCGTTGCGATACCACGAGAGCCATTGATGGCAACGCTGTATTTTAAAATAAGACTAATATCGACTCTTGATAAGTATTAGGAGATCCTATTTTCAGCAAACGCTGTACAGTCAAACATGAGTATGTCGATGCTTTCTCATCATACGCCATGCAGCTGCAGCAAGAACAGTTTTTGAGGATGTTGAACGTACTGCATGGACTCCCATTAGACAGTGATTCCTCAAAAGATCAATAATGGATGAGTCTTGGTGAAACCAATAGTTGCAAAAGTCGCTTGCTATCTGTTCCGGCAAAAATGTCTCGCACCAAAGTTAAACTTACAGTTTTAAAAGCCGCGTGCTTATCAGAGGAGATCTTAAGTTATCTAACCATAGTAGCGCTGTACAGCATCCGATCTACGACATTAATAATTGCAGCAATTTCCGGTTGGAAGACGTTGCAGTGATCAAGCAACTTAAACTTGTGGCTTATACTGAGCTCCTGAGAGCAAACTATTCCTCCCCAACTTCGAGCCATTCCGTGAAAGTTAAAAGACCTAACTTAAACTTGCGGCTTATACTGAGCGCCTGAGAGCAAATACTTCCTCCCCAACTTCGAGCCATTCCGTGCAAGTTAAAAGACCTTAAATGCACACGCGGTAGGCACGCCAGTCGCGAGCAGAATTTAAAACACACATATCCTAGGGATCGCATTGTAAAAAATCCGACAGAGAACTGTACATATGCAAGCACTCGCCAAGTTTTTCGGAACAGTATCTGGTTTGAATCAACTACAATAACAGAAGCTTCTAATGCGCAGGTTTTGTGCCAAAGTTTTTTCAAAGGTCGACCATCAGAGTAGCTGCATATTGACCTACAACTGGATGTGTCTATGTGATTCAACACGAGCAGAATATTTGCTCAAATAAAATCTAACTGAGCCTTCGGGACATTGAGTACTGCTTTCAGCATCTTCAACGGCTTTTTTTGTCATCTTTACCGAGTGATGGGTAGATGTGCCCCTTATGCAACCAAATTAGTTTGCATTGTACCCCTTACAGTTCGACTTTCCTTCCGAGGCGTTTTTGTTGTCGTTAAGTATGACCAAATAGACCTACATATATTTTATAAATTTTGTAACTAAAAATATACAAACCAATCTCAAAAACAATTTCGAAAAAATTCGAAAACTCGAAAAAACTTAAAAAATATTTCGAAATTTTATTTAGAGTTCTCCAAATTTTTTTTTCGTTTGCTACTTTGTAGCTCATTCAATTTTAGTCTAGCCAAGTGCAAGTTGTACGTCTCTGAAGTTTGACAATCATACAAAGTGTGAACATTTGTTTTATATGGAAAAAAAGCTGAAACACCCTTCGGAAAAAGAATTTTTAAAACTCAAACAAATTTTGAGAGACGTATATCTTGCACTTTGCAAATCTTAAATTGAATATACAACAATACTGCGTACACAAAAAATACAATGAGGCATAGGGGAGCCCATACACCTTCTGAATTCCTTAATATCTTTTCCTATATAACACTTTCGTCAATCAAACAATTTAAAAAACCCAATAAATTTACTGTTTAGATATCGCTTAGCAGCAAAACTCAGAACCTGCAATTTTTTACCTACTCATTACACCGTTTGCCCCACGTTGGGCGCTATCATCCCGCTATAAATTTGTTTAAAATGAGGAGGTACAGCAAACATATTGACACATTCGACACGCTTCTGTTGTCAGCCCACACCGGCTAAGCTGAACAAACAGCTAAACATTCAATTAACTGCTGAGTTGGTGAGTTTGTGTTTGTGTGCAGGATATGCGGCAGTTGATACTCTTTTGGAATGCGTTGGTGAAAATGGCACCTAACTAAGCTGAAATTAAGTAGACTGAACTTCTTTACCGTACAGCAGCACAAAAAAAACACACACACATACGACAACAACCATATTGTGCTCAACATACCCAACAAACACTGAAAAAAAATCTCAAATTTTTGAGAAAAATATTCATTATCAGTTTGATATTCAACATTATTTATCATTTGAAACAAAATATTTTCTCGACTTTTCTCAAACGTCGATCTCAACTTGAGAATAATTTTGAGACTTACTTGAAAATTTTTTCTCTCAAATGTTTGAGAAAACTTTAATTCTCGATTTATATTCAGCATTATTAATCATTTGAAGCTAAATATTCTCTCAACTTTTCTCAAACGTTGTTCTCAACTTGAGAATGATTTCAGATATCGCATTTAGTTCCATTCTGATTGAAAACCATCGATATCGTAGAATATTTTCGTTATTTTAATAATTTTAGAGTACACAATAAGTGTTCATGAAACCCAAAAATTAAATAAAACATAGTACAACATGCTTATTTTATATCAATGCTATCGATAGTGTCGTCGATAATGCTGTTGATAATTCGTCGATCTCTAATTTGCATACCTTAGCTGGAAATGTAAACAAGCGATTTTATTGAGTGAAGTTGGACATAAAGTGAAAAAATAAGAAAGTATTTATATACATTATGCATCAATCTAAAACGAGTTAAAAGTGAAGTGAGGCAAATAATAAATTGGCTTGCCGAAAGTGGCACAACAGTGGATTCCATTTCGTTCCGCGTTATTCTCGTTTGAGACAAAGTTGAGAATCCAAAAATTTTCAATATGAAAATAAAGAAAAATTCTATATTAAAAATGTGCCTTTTAGCTTGAGAATGCTATCAACGGTTATTTGAAATGCATTTGAAAACTAACGTTTGAAATGTGAACAATGGACTGATTCTCAAATGTAGCTCAAACTGAGAATTGACAAAAATGTTTTTTGGGTAGCAAATGACACACATGCGATAGGCTCACTCGGCCTTTTTTCTTCTTTAATTCGAGTTTGTGCTTATTTGCCCTTCGTGCCATTTATGAAAGTGGAAAAAATATCTTTACAGGCTGTGTCGGCGACATGTCATTTTGGTGCTTTTAAAAGGATCCTTACACATTTATAATATTTGTAGAAAAAAAAATTGTAGAAATTTTTCCGGTTGCATACGTTCTACCACACACACAGCGGTGTGCAGCATTAATTTTCGTTAGTCATCCTCAGTTTCCCAAAATCGTGTCGTAGGTTTACTTTGACTCCTTTGGCGTATCAAGTTTCCTCGATTTTTCAGTCATATTTGCCTCTTTGTATATACATTTTTATACTCAGCTGAGCAGAGCTCACAGGCTATATTAATTTTGTTCGCATAACGGCATACCTTAATTGAGATAGATATAGATATATAGATTTCCGAAAGCGAAAATTCATTACCAAAGACGGATAAAGCGATGAAACTTAGTAGGTGAGTTGAACTTATAATGCAGAATAGAAAATTAGTAAAACCTTGGACAATGGGCGTGGCACCGCCCGCTTTTAAAAGAAGGTAATTTAAAAGTTTTACAAGCTGTAATTTCGCAGTCGTTGGAGATATAATGATGAAATTTGGCAGGGACGTTACTTCTATTACTGTATGTGTTCTAAACAAAAATTAGTAAAATCGAATGACGAACATGCACACTTTAAAAAAATTTTAAAAGTCAAAATTTCACAAAAAATATAATATCTTTACAGTATAAAAGTAAATTATGTCAATATTTTACTCCATTAATGTTATGGTGCAACAAAATACAAAAATATATTTTGGTCGATATCTCGAAAACGCCTTCACATATACAATTAAAGGCCACTCCCTTTTAAAACCCTCATTAACACCTTTCATTTGATACCCATATCGTATAAACACATTTTAGAGTCACCCCTGGTCCACCTTTATGGCGATATATCGAAAAGGTGTCCCCATATAGAACTATGGCCTACTCCCTTTTAAAATACTCTTTAATACCTTTGATTTGATACCAATGTCATACAAACGCATTCCACGGTTACCCTAGGCTCATTTTCCTACATGGTGATTTTCCCTTATTTGACAAAGGATAAAGGAAAATCGTTCCAAAAAACATCACCCTTGGTATAAAATTTCGTCTATATTTCCGAAACGTATATGATATGGAATTAAAAAACCACTTATAAACCATCTACGAAACCAACGCAGCTAAGTTGAGTATATAATGTTCGGAAACACCCGAACTTAGCCTTCCTTACTTGTTTTTTTTTCCTACATCTATTGACACATTTTCACTGTTTCTTCGATTTGGTTTGAAGTTGATTGTGAGCAAATGATGCTTTAAGTATTTAAGGGTGTTTTAAATGTAATACGAAACCACATTTCAATTTGTTTGAGGCTCGTTGGAGCAGTTGAAAATGGATGTTCACTTGAGTGGATGTTTACATAGGCAATAGGCGGTACTTACTACATTTACATATACATACATAGATATGTTTTCCTCTCTCGATTGGGTTGGCTAAATATTTATTTAAAAAAAAATTTAAAATGGAAATCAGCTGTTGATCAAATGGACCTCGACGAATTCGCGTTAATATGTATACAAGTTTATAGTTTTGGTTTGAGGGGTTTTAGAGTTACTTTGTTGGGTTTCGTAGTATTTGGGGACTCTTGAGAAAGGCAGTACTTTTCGCTGGAGACGGCGCCGTGCTAACGGTAGTATGCCCTGAACGTAGCCGTGAATAAAGGCGGGCCTTTACACAGTTGTTACACCCATCCAATTGTACGACAGCTCTCGAAAGCATCAGAAGTATAAGCAGAAAGGATAAAGGCAGACAGTCAGCTGCAAAATTTATAACAGGTTCACCGTCGGCCACATCCAAAAAACTCTGAATAGTGTTCTTAAACTTCTACTCGGAAACCTGTCTGGCCAATTGCAGGCAAGTTGGAATGTACTTTGACATAAAACTTGGGTACATGGTCAGATTCAATTGCGGATCAACATATTCCATCGGGGTGCTTCATTGCTGCCTTCGCTTAAAGACACAGAGAGTGTGACATCCACAATATTAGCATCTTTTATTACATGGGTTATCAGGTAGCCGTTTTCGGTGGCAATTATACACGGAATTCAAACTTTCCGATTTAAACCATAATTGCTGGTTAGATCAGGCGCAAGTCCTTTTGGCTAGTAGCTCAAGCTCTTCGCACTCATATCTTTTTACGTTTTGTTCAGATGCCGCGCTTCATTTTTCAACTTCCGGTAGTATTCACAATTCCATATCGTTGCTCTTGATCTCTACACAGTCTGTGGACAATGTTCTTTTTATACTCAGTTGAGCGGAACCCATCTTCCTGACTTTTGCTCTCAGAGAGCTTGGGTTTCAGACCATTGCTCTCGGAGAGTTGCGGTGATTAAGCGTTCTGATATGATGCGAGTCCTCGAATTGTGCAAAAATCTAGAACACCAATCGCAACATAGACGGTCTTGTCGCGTGCTTTTCGTTCGTGTTACAGCCATATTTATTCGTGTTCATACCTGGGGTTGTATATGAATTTTTTTCGGGCACCGGCGAAGTCGATCAGCTTAAGTATATTAGAAAACCTTTGGAATTTCTGTTCTTACTTGTTAGAAAAATTCAATTTTCTTCCATCACCGCAAAGGAGTATACTGAATAGATTTAGAGCTGACCGCTATAGGTACGCCTGTGGAAAAGATTGGTATTCCGCATAGTAAACACTGCAGAAGCTGTAAAGACGTAGCTACCTAAGAGACTCTTGAGCACTTTCCGTGTTAATTCCCGTCTCTATGTAGAACATGTCTTATAAACTTTGGAGGTCTCATTTTGGAAAATATGTGTGGATTATGGGAAATGATTTTAAAAACAACTCAAGCTGGTTGTAGTATACCTATAGACGAGTTTTATGGCTTCAAAGCTAGCTACTCAGAAGTTCTGGGTCCGATGGATAGTTATACCTATCAACTTATTGAGCCATCAGAACATCGCCTCGAGAGATGAGTAGGGAATAAAATTATTATGTGGTAGTGGTCTGGTTAACTGCTTCAAGGATGGGTCGAAAGCGGACGGGAAGGTTTGAGAGGGGTTTTTAAGAAGAGACGCAACAATTAAGAATGCTGTGCATGGGATGCCTTCCAGTGCTAATGAATAAAATAAAAATAAAAATAAATGTAAGGCGCGATAACCTCCGAAGAGATCGTAGGCCGAGCTTCTCTTCCAATTTGCGTCGTGCTCCTTTTAATTTTTCCTACAAATTGGCGGGACAGACCTACATGTTTTATGCCAACTCCGAGCGGCATCTGCAAGGCCGATGAGTTTTCACTAAGAACTTTTCATGGCAGAAATATACTCGGAGTGCTTGCCAAACACTGCTGTGGGGCTACCCCGCTTAGAAAAATTTTCTTCTAATTGAAAAACCTTGTTTCTAAAATTTTGATGTTGCTTTGCCCGGGGCGTAAACCCAGTGCTAATATGGTTTGAAATTCAAAATTTAATTCGATAACCAGCATCTATAAAAGTCTTAAGTTCAACTCTGGTTCCATCGAGGGTGGTATGGGAATGTTTGACTTCGCTTGCGGTTGCGTCTAACCATATTATGATTAATATCATCTACATAGGTCTCGGTACATAGCGATATGCCCCCGGTGGTCTGCTTTTCTATAGGTTGGCTTCGAGTCACTTAAGCAAAATCTGGGCTGACAATACCTCTTGCAAGGCGGCAAGATCCTTTGGGCCGGAAGTGGGTAGAAAGTTCGCTGACATTACTGCATTCGCAAAGGCTTATTGGTGTTTGGGTGTTTCAAGGGTTACTGTCCAATAGGAGTCCATGATGTTCATCTCAACATACTGGAAAACACTTCTTGCTGGAGCCGCATGGTAGATGATGAGGTGGAATTAATGATCTGCTTCATGCTCCACTGTCCACCTTTTTCCGAAACTAGGCGAAAGTACTTCGGTATAGGCTTACAAGGATCTTCGAAGGACTTAGACAGGATCAAGGTTAGTATTTTTTCTAGGTAAATCGTTGCCATACAACGTTTCTCTAAATAGCTATAAATTGTACCAAAAGTTAATTTACTTGGTATCACAATGGAAATTCTAGTTGTCCAAGTGATATTCCACTGAAATGTGAGCATCGCCTGTCGGCTACCAATCCACCAACAATATCTAACTGACAGATGAGATGTACCTGCCGCGAATTATCAACACCGGTGAGCCAGGTGAGTGAAAGGGATCCATCATATTGTGGGCCACGATTCAGGCGGAAATTATTTGTACGGCTTTTAGTGCTCTGTCGATTTGTGACATAAAGACGTTCTACTGTTCTGTCAGTGTACGGCCCTTCCTCTTAGCTTCCCACACCACGGCAGTGGACCAAAGCGTGAGCATAGGGAATGGGTCCTCGATCTCCGGAACCCTACTTCTGTTGCATCCACTCCATTCATAGCTAGCTTATTATTATTTTATTAATTTTTTTTTTTTTATTACTCAAATGTCAGTTGCTAAACTGCTGCCAAGTTTGGGCTGCTGAATGAAAACTTAAATACTGTCCACCCTCTACTTTAAGAAAAATGATACATATAGCAACTAACTACCTTTCTTATCGCCTTCCCATCCATGGCGACACTTTCGCTCCATCTCGAATTCTATCGCATACTCACCACCTCTAGCTATGGAAATTTACCAATTCTCTACCTCGTCAGGCTACCTCAACACGTAATATTGTGCTTTTTTATTCTGTGGGTGTTTTTTGAGACTTTTGTAATATTTTTGACTTGACTGCGCCCTTACCTTTCTACAAAACTCATCACCTCATATCAGCATATGGCCACTGTAGTAGACTTCGAAAGTCAGTTTGACTTTACGCCGCCACCTATCAATACCTCTGACAGCGATGTATACACAGCTTATTGTGGAGGTACAGTGATTTTTTCTCAATAGTGAAACGGTTCGACATATTATCTTAATTATTAGGGTTATTCCAGTCAATTTAATAAATTTTAATATTTTGTTTTTAGGCTGTTTGACCTATTGTGGGTCGTAAGAAATAAAAAGATGGTAATTATTCCACTGTGAGCAGTGCCCTACAGTTGTCGCTAGCCCTAGCTACTGACTGTAGATGATTTACTTATGTTTTATTGTTAAGACGTAACATAGACTGTACGCCCCGTGAAGAGCTAGGACGGCTAGACAGAAATCGCATCAGGGCCGGATCAAAAGGTGTGAGATAATCATACCCATCGCTTTTTTATTTCTTACTGGAACAAGGCCACATACTAAGATCAATAGCCTAAAACAACCAAAACATTTAAAAATGATTATCTTAATGTTGCAAGTTCTCAACCAACACAACCCTATGTGTGGTGACAGCATCATGTTTTTATTACCCAGCTCACCCTAATAAAATAAATCTCTAAAGTCTTAAGGGGAGATATAAAACCAAATGTTTAAAATTTAAATGAAAGATTCCTCTAAATCAATCATGGTCGTTAAGCCACAAACTAAATGGCACTATTCCCCCATCTTCTATACACTAGAGTTCTGATTTTTCCCATTTCTCACGTATGTAATAACCATTACTATCTACCCAAAATAAATTATCCCCAAGGGGATTTATGCTAACCTCTATATTGAGGTGTTAAATGTGGGATTTGTCACGCTCACCTTATATGTTGTGTAACGTGTACTCAAAGCACTACAAAATCATACATACATTTAGAAAACAAGCCTATACTTAGTTTTCACCCCCACAGAAAAAAATATTGACACCAGTGCACTCAATAAATGTTTATGGAAATTTTCTGCTTACGAGAGATTTTAATACAACCAACAAATATCAAACTAATTGAATGGGCATTTGGTGAACATCACCAATGTCAAATGAGCGCAATTTAATGGAGTTGCAATCTTTGAAATTTCAAAAATGGCCTGCAGCTAACGGATCGCACTGGCCGTGTTGTGGAGGAAGATAAGATAAATGAAGTGCTTTATATTTGGAAAACAAATGGCAGTTTGACAGGGCCTCAAAGGGTGGGGAGCATGAAGTGCCATTTGTAGTAACGTGACAAAAATGAATTTTCGGAGATTAAAGAGTCAATGTTATGTCTGCCAACGTGAGTCGCCATACGAGCGATAAAATTTTATGTCTCTGGCGGGCATGCGAGGCTCTTACAAGTTTCTGTAATTTCGATAAAAGTTAAAAATAAATTCAATGGTTCTGAAATTAAAATTTTGAACTTGAACTTAAAGTGTAATAATAATGAAGAGAAAATAATGATGTAATGGACGTATTAAAAAATTGAATATGTGAGTGAATATGTGTCTATATATGTAATGTACTTGGTAAACTCAATCAAAGTTGTGAGCAGCTGAATAGTTTAGGTTTACGTTGAACTGGCCCGGTCCCATGAGGACCTCACATATACTGAATGAGTCCGTAGTGTTACCAGAAGTTTGTTTTAATGACCCTCAAACTGAAAAACCCTATCAAAAACCAGGACCTGTGCTATAAAATAACTCCATACTCTTGGCAAATACTAGAAGCTTCCTAGTACTTAAGCCGCTTGCTGCTTCTAGATCTGACAGCTGTAGTTACTCTAATAGCTGGCGTCTTAGCCTGGCAAGCGCGAAACACGAGCGCAGAACGTGCTCCATCTTTCCTCCTCCAAACCGCACTTCCTACATCTGCTATCACTGACCAAGCCTAATTAAAAGGCATGTGACGCCAGATGGTAGTGTCCAGTCAGAATACCCGCCATAGTCTATAGTCCTCTCTTTTGTAATGATAGAAGCAACTTTGTTAGTCTAGAGGTTGTAAGACCTACACATACATCTCGACACTTTATAGCCCGGCGCTTGAACCACAGCCTTTCCCGCGTCGATCATGTGCACCATCATCGCCTATGCGCTTAATCTCGCCCAGTCTATTGGGACCGTCAACGCAGCAAGCTTCAAGGTATGCGTCCATTTTTAGCTAGTTCAACCGCTTTCTTCATACCGTCTATTCATATGCCCTGGGGACCCAATATAGATGTAATGCTACTCCCTGTCCTGGATTCGGTCCAGGGACTGCTTACACTCTAACACGTCACTTTGATGATGTGCAGTGCTATCTGGCTGATGATTATTGCCTTCAATGGTTGCTAGACTGTCACAGTATACGAAAGTACACATGACACGGTTGTATAACGCTTGAACTATTCCCTTCCAGTGCTTTTGATACTAGCATTTATGGTTTACGGGCTAATATCTCCAGCATTAAGTGGACGCTACATAATCTGGCAGCCTGTAGATGTGTATTCTCCTGTAAAGTCAGCGCAGTATAGCATAGACCCGAAACTCTTCTCTACTTTGGATCATCTGTGTACACATTGTATCGGATCTCATCCGCCATTTGAGCATCCCTTGGCGCCACTGTCCCCACTATGTGGCATGACTGAGATACGCATAATATTATGAATAAATATTGAAGATCCAATAATTAAATTTTACTCTTTAGGGAGGCTGTTTGCGGTTGAGCTAACAAATGCTAATCAAATAAAATATAAATGCGTGGCGACGATGTAACTCTCGAGAGATGATTTAGATCCAGCTGCTCTTCTAATTTGCGCGTGCTCCTTTTAACTTACACTACAATGATGTATTCCGACTTCACTGCCGATTTTTACCGAGAACCTTTTATGCAGAGTGCACTCAAGTGTTTGCCAAATCAGTCGCGAGCAACCCCGATTGGAAAAGTTTTCTAATTGAAAAACTTGTTTCTAAATTATTTCATGTTAATTTGCTGTGAATTGAACCAGGACCTCAGCGTGGTAGCCAAAGACGTTACCACCACATCACTGAAAATGCCTAATACACCGTAACTGCTGCCGTCCAGCAACCGCGTGTGTGGACTAAAAACCACTCGAATTGGTTTAGGGTGCGTTACAATTTCTCGTTTTAGGGCCTTCTGTTGTTCCTGTTGTCCATTCTTTAGCTGTGTAGCATGTTTCTAACCAAATTATTATGTGTTTCCACTCTTCTGTGCTCGGCATTTTGCTGAAACATTATCGACAGTAATTTGAGCCGACTTTCCTCGAGCATTTCTCCGTTCTGGCTCCATCGTGATACTTATTGAAGAAAGTTTGTTCAGCATCGCCCTCGTCTGCATCGTTTACGCACTTACGATTTTCGTCCTGTTTATCCTGTGCAAATATATATCTGAAGTACCGTACCCGGAGAGCATTTGGGTAATATCTGTTATAAGTTTCGCTGTCCATCTGCTCGTTCTCCATTTTCCCACCGTATTAGCTAAATCCTAAACGTTTCTTCCTTCCTCTCTTTGCTAACGACTTTCATGCGCCGTTATCCGTCTGGCTCTTTCTTTCCCATAACCTTCTTCCTTCCGTCGCTTATGGGTCGAATGTTGTTCCACTGGTCCTGATACAAAGCGATATGCAGAGGCTCTCTCAGAGCTGCTCTTCGCTGAAATAGCTATAAAAGCTTACCTTGATTTTCTTATGAGTTGTGTTTTGCTTACAGCTTGGAGCCGTCCAGTAACGTGGATGGAGGATGTCCATCAGCAGCTTCGGCGTGCTTTCCGTTGTTCCCTCTGGTGTTTTACCAACAGCCCGCTCTTAGCATCGATACATGAATGAATGCCCCTCAAGTCGCGTGTTGAATTTGCGCCCAATATGTTAATCGAGAGTTAACACTACTCCTGAATATTTTACTACCTTCTTTTATAATATATTTTCGGAGAAGGTTTTAAATCTAACTTCTAGCGGTATATGTTTTGTTTTTTAATAGTTCAACTTTTTCGCCGCGACTGTAGTCAGCGGTCGTCTAGGCACTCCTATGTGGCTTGCTAGTGTGCTAAAGCTGTGTCATAAAATTTGTTAATAGATCTGGTTTCCGAGATATTAAATTGTAGATAATTAGCATGTAAAATGTTATCAATTTGTATCGAATTGTTGACGGATTGTTATCAATGTATATGTTATCGAATTATTGGCTTGTTATCGGCGAGTTATCGTTGTTGTAAAAAATATCAATTGTTATCGAAAAGGAATCTATATTTATCGAAAATGTTATCGATCGTCCGAAGTGTTGTGAGGTGTTATCGGTTTTTATAGGTGTGGTATCGATTCATCGGTTATTATTGACAATTATCGATTTGTTACGAAAATATCGGTTGTTAAGTGAGAAGCTATTGATTGTTATCAGAATACTATCGAGAAACTATCGTTCATTTATCGAAAACTATCAAAACATTATCGATTTGTTTTCAAATATTTATCGATTTTTTATAAAAGTTATCGATATGCCACCAAAATTTAACTTATTTAATATTTTACGAATTAAAAATGTTGTCCGTGTCAAAAACGCTATTCTGTTAAAATTACGTATGAAAACGATAAAAAGACATATACAAAAACAAAAATAATTAGAATCTGAGGAATAAACCAAAACAAAGGAAT
>JARSSU010005478.1:0-10515 GCA_029619165.1 Eurosta solidaginis | reverse complement strand
ATTTTCTTTGCGAGAGAGATAGTTGAGAGCTGTGGTGACAAAGTAGGGAAAAATAAACATGTTGTAAAATGAACCTAGGGTAACCCTGGAATGGGTTTGTATGAATTGGTATCAAATGAAGTATAAGAGTATTTATGAGGGAGTGGGCCATAGTTCTATAGGTTGTCGCCATTTAGGGATATCGCCATAAAGTGGACCAGGGCCCTGACTCTAGGATTTGTTTGTACGGATATGGGATCAAATGAAATGTGTAATGATAAATTTTAAAAGGAGTGGCCTAAGTTTATAGGTGGACGCCTTTTCGAGATATCGCAAAGGTGGGACCAGGTTGGACTCTAGAATTTATTTTGTACGATATGGGTATTCAAATGAAAGGTTTAATGAGTATTTTAAAAAGGGACGTAGGCCCCTAAGTTCTATAGATGACGCCGTTTCGAGATATCGCGCATAAAGGCGAGACCAGGGGTGACTCTAGAATTAGTTTGTACGATATGGGTATCAAATGAAGAGATAAGATGAATTTTAAAGGGCGTGGCGCCTAAGTTCTCTAGAGGACGCCGTTTCGAGATATCCGCCATAAAGATGGACAGGGCGGGACTCTAGAATGCGTTTGGACGAATATGGTATCACGACGTGTTAATAAGTGATTTTAAGAGGGCGTGGGCCTAATTCTATAGTGGACGCCTTTTCGAGATATCGCATAAAGGTGGCCCAGGGTCGACACTAGAATGCGGTTGTACAATATGGGTATCAATGAAGTGTTAATGAGTATTTTGAAAGCGGTGGCCCTAAGTTCTATAGGTGGACGCCTTTCGAGATATCGCCATAAAGGTGGACCGAGGTGACTCTAGAATGCGTTTGGCCATATGGGTATCAAACTGAAAGGTGTTAATGAGTGATAGAAAGGAGTGAGGCCTTCGTCTATGGTGGACGCCTTTTCGAAATATCGCCATAAAGGTGGACCAGGGTGACTCTAGAATTTGTTGTTTGTACTATATGGGTATCAAATGAAGTGTTTAATGAGTATTTTGAAAGGGAGTGGGCCTTAGTTCTATAGGTGGACGCCTTTTCGGAATATCGTTTATAAAAGTGGACCAGGGTTGACCTAGAATGCGTTTGTTCATATGGGTATCAACGAAAGGTGTTAATAAGTATTTTAAAAGTGCGTGGGCTTTAGTTCTATAGGTGTACGCCTTTCGAGATATCGCCATAAATGTGGGATAGGGCTTTTTTGTTTTTGTGAACACGCTTTGCAGAGTGCGATTCGATTTGTAAGCCAAGCATATGTTGTTATTGTTGTGTGTTATTTCAGAGCCGAAGTTCCTCTGTTAGTTTCGTATATAAGTTACGCTGAATTTCTATCTCTATTTGCGGCTACCTTTTGTTGGATTATATTTTGTACTAGGGTGTGCGGATAATTAGGTTTTTTAAAATATTCGCGATTTTATTTAGATAGTGTTCCAAACTGCTTGTGGCTGATACTAAGTACTTATTTACGATATTCGACGCGGTATTCACCTTGTATTTGAAGGTTGGGCTGATAAAAAGTTGATAAGGCGTCCCGAAGATGTAGTTTAGCATACCAATCTAGTACTAATTTTCTGTCCATTCTGTGGATACGTTATCTAGGAAAGGAATGTTACCGCCCCGCTCGATTTCAAAAGTGAATTTTAATAGTGGAGTTTTCATTTACTTTGCACTAAAGCAAATTGTGGTCAAAAATAGCCTATTATTTACATAATATTAAATACAATTGACCAGCTAACATTATGTATCAATTTCGGAAGGCCTGCCGATATCATATTTATACATTTTTATTACAACATATAAACAACAACACCAAACAAACAATGACACAAGTAAGGAAGGCTTAGTTCGGGTGTAACCGAACATTTCATACTCAGTTGGAGCTATGGAGACAAAATAAGGAAAATTCACCTTGTAGGAAATGAACCTGGGTAAACCTGGAATGTGGTGTATGACATGTGTATCAAATGGAAGGTTATTAAAGAGTATTTAGAGAGAGTAGGCCTATAGTTCTATGGATGGAGCCATTAGGGATATCGACCATAAAGGTGGACAGGATGATCTAGAATTTGTTTGTACGGATATGGGTATCAAATTAAAAGGTTTAATGAGTATTTTAAGAGGGAGTGAGCCTTAGTCATAGGTGGAGCCTTTTGAGGATATCGCCATAAGGTGGGACAGGGGTGTCTCTAGGTTTGTAGATAGGGTATCAATGAAAGTGTACTGAGCAATTTTTTAAGAGGGACGCTGTGGGCACTAGGTCTAGAGTGTGGACGCCTCTCGAGATAGTCGCAGATTCAGGAGCGGGCAGGGTGACTCTAGAAGTGTTGTACGATATGGTATCAAACGAAAGTGCTACTGAGCATTTTAAGAGGAGTGGGCAATAGGTCGATAGCGGGGACGCCTTTGCGAGATGTCGCCATTAGGTGCAGGGGTGACTCAGAGTGTGTATGTACGATATGGTATCAAGCGAAAGATGGTACGTGAGCATCTTTAAGAGGGACGTGCAGTATAGCTATGTCTATAGTGACGCCTTTTCGAGATATCGCATAAGACAAGGGTTGACTCTAGAATGTTGTGACGAATAGGGTATCAACGAAGGTGATCCTGAGCATTAGAGGAGCGGGCATGAGGTCTATAGGATGGACGCGTCGAGATATGCAATCATTAGGGTGGGCCAGGGGTGACTCTAGAATGTGTTGGTACGCTATGGTATCAAACGAAAGTGTACTGAGCATTTTAGAGGGAAGTGGGCATCTAGTGCTATAGGTGGACGCCTTGTCGAGCTATCGCCATAAAGGTGACGCAGGGTGATCTCTAGAAGGTTTGTACGATATGGGTGATCAAACGAAAGAGTGTACTGAGCATTAGAGGAGAGTCGGGCAGGAGTCTATAGTGGACGCCTTTTCGGAAACTGTCGCCATTAGGGTGGGCGAGGGGTGACTCTAGAATGTGTTGACGATTTACTTTTGATACGGGTATCAAACGAAAGGTGTACTGAGTCATTTAAGAGGGAGTGAATTCCTTAGGTCTATAGTGGACGCACCTTTGCGAGATATCGCCATGAGAGGAGGCCAGGGTGACTCTAGAATGTTGTACGACTATGGGTATCAAACGAAAGGTGTACTGAGCATTTTCGAGAGGAGATGGGCATAGGTCTATAGGTGGGACGCCTTTCGAGATATCGGCATTAGGGTGGGCCAGGCGTGGGACTCTAGAATGTGTTTGTACGATAGGGTATCAAACGAAAGGTGGTACTGAGCATTTTAAGAGAGAGTGGGCACTTAGGTCTATAGAGTGGACGCCCTTTCGAGATGTCGCCATAGACCAGTGATCAGAATGCTTTGTACGATATGGTATCAAACGAAAGGTGTTACAGAGAATTTTACGAGGGCGTGGCATTAGCGTCTCTTCTTATAGGTGGACGCCTTCGAGATATCGCATTAGGGTGGGCCAGGGGTGACTCTAGAATGTTGTGACGATATGGGTACAAACGAAAATGTGTTACTGAGCATTAAGAGCGGGAGGGGCATAGGTCTATGAAGGTGGAGGCCTTTTCGAGACATCGCCACTAGAGGATGGGCCAGGGTATGACTCTAGAACGTTTGTACGATACGGTATCAAACGAAAGGTGTGTATGAGCATTTTTACAGAGGGAGTGGACATACAGGTCCATAGGTGGACGCCTTTTCGAGATATCGCCATAGGTGGGCCAGGGTGACTCTAGACACGTTTGTGACGATATGGGTATCAAACGAAAGGTGTTACTGAGCATTTTAAGAGGGAGTGGGCATAGGTTAAGGGACGGCTTTTCGAATATCGCCATTAGGGTGGGGCAAAACCATCTGCCAAGTTCATCGCTTAACCGCCCTTTGACAAATGAATTATCGCATTTTCGGTTTTTCGAAATTTCGATATCGAAAAGTGGGAGTGGTTAAGTTCGGATACGTTCGTTGTTTAAATAGCGATTGAGATGAGTGCTAAGGAATTTACATACCAAATTTTCATCAAGATACCTCAAAATTTACTCAAGTTATCGTGTTAACGGACTGACGGAGGAGGGGACGGACATGGCTCAATAAATTTTTTTTCGATACGGATTATTTTGATATCATCCGCAGTACTATATCTATCTCGATTCCTTTATATATGTACAACCAAACCGTTATCCAATCAAACTTACTATACTCTGTGAGCTCTGCTCAACTGAGTTATTTAAAAATTATTAGAATAAATAATACAATTGGGAGAATTAGCTTAAACTGATACATTTAGTAAATAAAAGAAAAATTAACATGTTAAGTAAGTTAAATTAAGTTTTGATGTGAATGTAAGAAGTTATGGTAATAATTTTAAATTAATTTAAATAATTAAATAAAAAATAGATTAAATACAACCTCCGAAATGGTAACCAGCTATTGGAGGTTTCAAAATTCATTTTCTCAACAAAATACAATATAAGAAAATTATACAATAGAACATCAAACATAAAGTAACTAAAATAACAATATCACGCGGTCACAGAGGTTAAAACGAGATCATAAAAGTGAATAGAATTTCAGACGTCTACGGACAAATCAAGACTATAGTGTCAAAGAGTCGCTTAAGGAAGTGGATACTAAACATACTTCAAAAAACTAAACAAATAATACAGCAACAAATTCACACTTATGCGGCAGTTACCCACCGACGTGTGCCGTACGTACGGACGTTTGTCGTACGAAGCACGTTTGACCGAACTCTCAAGCCCGTAGGAATCAATGTGTGCGTCTGTGTACATGTACATAACATATTTGTGTGTGTATTGTTACAGCAAAGCACTGTTGCCATTGACCAGTTTGCATGTATGCTTATGGAAACATCAACTTTTTCCAATTTAATTTTTGATATTGTAAAAGGCCGGAATACATATTAAATAAGTATAAATAGATTACATATTTATAATCAGCACTTTTACATAATTATTTCGAATTATTTTCCACAATTTTTCAAACTTTAATTAGGTGTTTTTGCATAAAATTGCAAACGGTCAAAAATTAGCGCACAAAAGTTTACTAGGCAACTCTGTCTAGTGAGAGAGCGATCAGTGACACGTTCTTACGGAAAAAATCAAAATTGTTTTGATTTCTACGTTCCGGGCTACGTACGTACGGGCGTTGCACGTCGGTGAGTTTTCGTTTACATTGCACACTCATAAGATAGGTCGTGTCAGCTGACACGTTTTTGTACGTACGTTCGTGAGTAACCCCGGCTTTAGTTCGTTTCATCAACGATTGGTTCGTAAATAAAACTATATAGTTTCAGTACGAGTACAATGGTTGCTTTCACTTGGAAGGAAAGTCACTATACCAAACAACAAAACAAATATCAACTACAAACAAATTGCGGAAATGGCGCAAATAATACAAAGTGTTAACGACGACAAGAAACAGAGACATAGCAGAAACAAGCATAGTAATCGTATTCACATTTCCAACGGGGAAGAAGGTCAATCCCACCGAAAGATTCATATTGGAGCTTCAATAAAACCAAAACTGTTCTTAAATATGCACAAAAACATAATAGTCACTGACGCGGATAAGGGAACATGATAAAATTTATACTCAAACGTTTGGAATGCCATGGGTAACCCGCTCTCCTGCGATGCCGATATAGTTCATGGCGATGTATTAAATGACACTACATCGGGCTGAAACAAGTTAAACATTGGCATACACTGCTGATTAATACGTGGATGACATCTTTTGCGTCATAAAAAGGAAAAGATTTAGACACCATATTAAACACACGTAAACAATATCAAACATTAAAATCACTTTTGGAAATCGGCGGGCGGTACATTCCTTCCTAGTACAGTTATCACAGAATGGGCAGAAAATTTGTACTAGATTGGTATGCTAAACTACATCTTCGGGACGCCTTACAACTTTTTATCGCTCAACTTTCAAATACAAGGTGAATACCGCGTCGAATATCGTAAATAAGTACTAGTATAGCCACAAGCAGTTTGGAACACTAATCTAATAAAATCCGGAGATATTTTAAAAACAATTATCCTCCACCCTAGTACAAAATATCAATCCAACAAAAGGTAGCGCAAATAGAGATAGAGTATCTACCAGAAGCCCAACAACAAACACTACAAAGCAGCCAAAAAGTTTTCAGCGTAACTTGATTATACCGAAACTAACAGAGAACTTCGGCTCTGAAATAACACAGAACAACAACAACATATGCTTGCGCTTAAGCGCAAAACACACGACGCGAACATTTCCGCGAACATTCCCGTTATGTCATGTTTCTGCGACCTTTTCTGCGTGTATGGTGGTGTTTGCCAGTTCGCGCAAATGTTCGCCAAAAATCAAAAATATTTAATTTTTGGCGAACATTTGCGCGAACTTTCGTGCGTGTATGGCGAAATAGCTCATAATCGTAGTAATTTCTGAACGGAACAGACGTGCGCGGAAAAGTAAAATGGACAATAAAAATGAGTGAATTTATTGAAATGTATAAATCTTTGCCATCATTGTGGCAAGTCAAAAGCAAAGGTTATTCGAAATAGAATTAAAAGAGTAATGATATATGCGACTCTTTAGCGAAAACGTAAAAGAAGTGAGATCTGAGCCACAAGGATACAGTTATAAACAAAGTACGGAAGCGCTAAGTTCGGTGTGTAACCGAATGTAACGAAACATTACATACTCAGCTGAGAGCTGTGGATAGCGCCATAAAGGTGGACCAGGCCTGACTCTAGAACTTTGTTTGTACGATATGGTATCAAATGAAATGTGTTAATGATAATTAAAAGGAGTGGGCACTAGTTCTATAGGTGGACGCCTTTTCGACGATATCGCCATAAAGGTGGACAGGGTGACTCTAGAATGTATTTTGTACGATATGGGTATCAAATGAAAGGTATTAATGAGATTTTAAAAGGGCGTGGCCCTAAGTTCTATAGATGGACGCCTTTCGAGATATCGCCAAAAGATGAGACCAGGGTGACTCTAGATTTGTTGTACGATATGGGTATCAATGAACGGTGTTAATGAGTATTTTAAAAGGGAGTGGCCTTAGTTCTATAGGTGGACGCCTTTTCGGATATCGCTATAAAAGTGGACCAGGTTGACTCTAGAATGCGTTTGTACAACTGGTATCAAACGAAAGGTGTAATAAGTGTTAAAAGCGAGTGGCCTTAGTCTATGGGTGGACGCCTTTTCGGGATATCGCATAAAACGTGGACCAGGGGTGACTATAGAATGCTGTTTGTACAATGGGTGAAAGTGAGTATTTAAAAGGGCGTGGGCCTTAGTTCTATAGGTGGACGCCTTTTGAGATATCGCCATAAAGGTGGACCAGGGGTGACTCTAGAATTTGTTGTACAATAGGTATCAAATGAAAGGTGTAATGAGCATTTTTAAAAGGCCGTGGCCTTAGTTCTAGAGGTGGACGCCTTTTCAGAGATATCGCCATAAAAGGACCAGGGTGACTCTAGAATTTGTTTGTACGATATGGGTATCAAATGAAAGGTGTTATGAGTATTTTAAAAGGGCTGGGCCTTAGTTCTATAGGTGGACGCCTTTTCGAGATATCGCCATAAAGGTGGACCAGGGGTGACTCTAGAAATTTGTTGTACGATATGGGTATCAATGAAAGGTGTTAATGAGTATTTAAAAGGGCAGTGGCCTTAGTTAAGAGGTGGACGCCTTTCGAATATCGCCATAAAGTGACCAGGGTGACTCTAGAATGTTTGTACGATATGGTATCAAATGAAAGTGTAATGAGTATTTTAAAGGCGTGGGCATAGTTCTATAGATGGACGCCTTTCGGATATCGCCATAAGGTGGACCAGGGTGACTCTGAGAATTGTTTGTACGATATGGTATCAAATGAAAGGTGTTAATGAGTATTTTAAAAGGAGTGGCGCTAGTTCTATAGGTGGACGCCTTTTCGAGATATCGTTATAAAAGTGGACCAGGTGACTCTAGAATGCGTTTGTACAATATGGGTATCAAACGAAAGGTGTCTAAGATGTTTTTAAAAGGCGTGGGCTTAGTTCTATAGTGGACGCTTTTCGAGATATCGCCATAAAACGGGACCAGGGGTGACTCTAGAATTTTTGTCAAGATAGTATCAATGAAAGGTGTTAATGAGTATTTAACAAGGGCGGGGCCTTAGTTCTATAGGTGGACGCCTTTTCGAGATATCGCCATAAAGGTGACCAGGGGTGACTCTGATTGTTTGTACGATATGGGTATCAAATGAAAGGTGTTAATGAGTATTTTAAAAGGCCGTGGGCCTTAGTTCTATAGTGGACGCCTTTCGAGATATCGCCATAAAGGTGGACAGGGGGACTCTAGAATTTGTTTGTACATATGGGTATCAATGAAAGGTGTTAATGAGTATTTAAAAGGGAGTGAGGCCTAGTCTATAGGTGGATGCCTTCGAGAACGCCTCATAAAAGTGGACAGGGTGTGATCTAGAATTGTTGTACATATCTGGGTATCAAACCGAAGGTGTTAATGAGTATTTTAAAAGGAGTGGGCTTAGTCTATAGGTGGACGCCTTTTCGAGATATCGCCATAAAGGTGGACCAGGGTGACTCTAGAATTTGTTTGTACATATGGGTATCAAATGAAGGTGTTAATGAGTATTTTAAAAGGGCAGTGGGCCGTAGTTCATAGGTGGACGCCTTTCGAGATATCGCCATAAAGGTGGACCAGGGGTGACTCTAGAATTGTTTGTAGATATGGGTATCAAATGAAAGGTGTTAATGAGTATTTAAAAGGGGTGGCCTTAGTTCTATAGGTGGACGCCTTTTCGAGATATCGCCATAAAGGTGGACCAGGGTGACTCTAGAATTTGTTGTACGATATGGGTATCAATGAAAGGTGTTAATGAGTATTTTAAAAGGAGTGGGCCTTAGTCTATAGGTGGACGCCTTTTCGAGATATCGCCATAAAGTGGACCAGGGGTGACTCTAGAATTTGTTTGTACGATATGGGTATCAAATGAAAGGTGTTAATGAGTATTTTAAAGGGGTGGGCCTAGTTCTATGGGTGGACGCCTTTTGAGATATCCGCCATAAATGTGGACCAGGGGTGACTCTAGAATGTGTTTGTACGATATGGGTATCAAATTAAAGGTATTAATGAGGGTTTTAAAAGGGAGTGGCCTAGTTGTATATGGAAGGCGTTTTCGAGATATCGACCAAATGTGGACCAGGGTGACCCAGAACATCATCTGTGGCGTACCGCTAATTTATTTATATATGTAATACCACGAACAGTATTCCTGCCAAGATTCCAAGGGCTTTTGATTTCGCCCTGCAGAACTTTTCATTTTCTTACTTAATATGGTAGTGTCAACCCATTACAAAGTTTTTCTTTCTAAAGTTATATTTTTAGTCAAATAAACCAAATCAATTACCATGTTTCATCCCTTTTTCTTATTGGTTATAGAATATGGCATTTTTTTATTTTTCGTAATTTCAATATCGAAAAATTGGGCGTGGTCATATGTTCGGAATTCTCGGCCATTTTTTATACCCATAAAAAGTGAACTGAGTTTAGTAAAGATATATCGATTTTTGCTCACAGGTTATCGTGTTAAGGCGAGAGGAAGGACCGGACGGTCGACGGTATAAAAACTGGGCGTGGCTTCAACGATTTCGCCCTTTTTCACAGAAAACAGTTATCGTCCTAGAATCTAAGCCTTACAAATTCACAAGGATTGGTAAATTTTGTTCGGAACTATGGCATTAAAAGTATCCAGACAAATTAAAGAAAAAGGGCGGAGCCCGCCCATTTTGAAATTTTTTTTTATTTTGTATTTTTTGCAAACTATCATTATGGGGTTGAATGTTGACATAATTTACTTAATATACTGTAAAGATTTAACTTTTCTTTTAAAATATGATTTAAAAAATTTTTTTTTAAAAAGTGGGTGGTCCGATTTTCAAATTTTTATAAGCAGACATATAGTAATAAGATAAACGTCCTGTCAAATCGCCTCATGATACTCTTCAACGACTGCGAAATTACAGCTTGCAAAACTCTCTAAATTAGCTTCTTTAAAAGCGGGCGGCGCCACGCCCGTTGTCCAAAATGTTAATAGTTTCTATTCTGCGTCTCAATGTTCAACTCACTACCAAGTTTCATCGTTTTAATGACTTATTTGGTAATGAATTATCGCACTTTGATTTTCGAAATTTTCGATACGAAAAAAAAGGGGTGTGGTTTTTCGTTCATTTTAGAAGCGATATGAGATGAAGTGCCCAGGAACCTACATACAAAATATCAAGATAACTCAAAATTTACTCAAGTTTCGTGTTAAGGGACAGACGGACGGACGGACGGGACATGGCTCATCGAATTTTTTTTCGATACTGATGATTTTGAATATGGAAGTTCTATATAGATCTCGATTCGATATAACTGTACAACCAAACGTTATCCAATCAAAGTAATCTACTCTGTTCAAGAGTTATAA
>JARSSU010005477.1:0-57110 GCA_029619165.1 Eurosta solidaginis | reverse complement strand
TTTCGTCCTCTTCGATCAACCAAACAAAAAGTAATGCGAATCTTGAACGGAGACCTCGGCCTTCACTCGTCCAACAAAAAAAAAAAATGTTTGCCAGTCTGGAAAGGAGACCTGGTCTCTCGTCAAGACTATTGACCTTCTACGTCATATCCTGTTATTGTTCTATATGTACGAAGAATTAATGTTATAATCAAATGCAAGAAATATTCACCTTTCTCCACTTCTAATGTTTATTTTCATTCCTAGCTTAGGTGGCATGCTGCGCAGTCGGGCCGGACCCCGCCACCGCGACGCTGGCGAAATATCGATTTAGTTAAGTTTTAGTTTTAATGCAGACGTTTTTACCTCCTGCATTCATCGTCGGAAATCGGTGGGGGTAAAAACGATGTGCGATCGACAAGGGGGGCTGCATGTTTAGGCAGGATTCTAACTTTCCGCATCTTATTGCGGTCCCCCCAGTTCAACTCTGCAATCGATTACTCGATACTCGACTTAATTTATAACCAGCCCACACCGTCACCGCCACATGCATGTAAGTGCATGTAAATGCACGTGTATGTGTGATTTTTTTCAGCACTCATGCTAGGCAGTCCGGGGTTGATGGTGTTGGTGCCTGTCCCTCACCACCACGGAGATTGTGTTTTGCGGTCAAAGGTTGTTAGCTTGCCTATACAACCGGCCTCTTGGATTTCAACCAAAGCCTACCATAACCGCATCTGCCGCCAGCGGATCTCTGCCGTTGTTGATCACAATAAACGCAGGTAATATTGTAACCCAGTTTATATTACTTATACCATAAAACGTGATTATTATAACGATAAACTCCTTCGTCCTCATTTTTCTTTCTTTAGTCCAAAACCCATCCTCTTCATTGAGATTGTCCCTGTGCGCCCACCCTACCTCCAGGATAGAACGCACGCCCGGCCGAACAAGCTTTATGTTTTTATACCTGTGGACCAATTTCAGGGCTCCTTCGAAAGTAAGCGAGCAAAAATTTGTTAAAAAATCTAACAAAATGAAATCACCAAATATGCTCAGACGGTTTTAATTAAATATGCCCAAAGGAAAAAAATCACTAAATCCAAAAAAAAATTTAATATTAAAGACAGGAATGTTTTTTTTTTCAATATAACTCTACATTTTTAAATTATCATGCTTAATGCTCTTGAGCAAGTTGTTTAAACTCTTCTCGTGCTAATTATCTTCATAAAAACTTTTTCCACCAAATTTTAAAACTAAGCTTTCATAAAACGGAACTAAAATTTTTTCGTACTAGTTTTGGTACTATTTGCGCATTTTTGTAGCAAGTGATTGGTACTGAATGCATGCCTTCACACACCAAAAATGTGAAATCACCTAAGTGCACTCATTGCTTTCAGTATATTTATTTCTGCAGTCTGATTAGCATTATTTTCAATTGCATGCGGTTCTGAATGAAATCCTTATTTCTCTGCATGAACTGCAGAAATTAAAAAAAATGAAAGCATAATTTCTCGTATGAATAAAAAATTTCGAAACTGATGTAGAAAGCTCTAATTTCATCAGCTTGCTTTCTTGTTGCGCTGGTCTCAACCAACCTGCTCAGGCAGTTCAATGATGACCCGTAAAACTTACGACTTCCGCAGATGACGTTGCAGTTGTTCATAAGTGGAAAGTGTTCTTGAATGGATCGGGCGTTTCCGGGATATTCTACCTGGGCAATCTAACGGTTGACAGCCAATGCAGAGAATAACGGATGTGGTTCTTTTTTATTACAAGGTACCAAAATGGGGCCCCCCCCCCAAAAGGCCCCCCCCCCCCCCCACCCTTAAGTTGGAGAGGTGACCTAAAGGAGAAACCTTGCACAAAAATATCTAGGAATAATCCTTTCAGATCGCTATTAAAATGACGATATCGGACTATAACCAACGCCCACTTTTTCGGATATCGAAAATTTCGAAAAACACGAAAAAAATCGCGATAATTCATCTGCCAAAGCGGATAAAAGCGATGAAACTTGGTAGATGGTTGAAGTTATGACGCAGAATAGAAAATTAGTAAGATTTTGGACAATGGCGTGGCACCGCCCACTTTTACAAGAGGTAATTTAAAAGTTTTGCAAGCTGTAATTTTGCAGTCGTCGAAGATATCATGATGAAATTTGGCAGGAACGTTACTACTATTACTATATATGTGCTAAATAAAAATTAGCAAAATTGGATGAAGAACATGCCCACTTTTTATTTTTTTAAATTCAAATTTAACAAAAAATTTAATATCTTACTGTATATAAGTAAATTAAGAATCAAAATTCAACTCCAGTAATGATATGATGCAACAAAATACAGAAAATTTCAAAGGGGCGTGGTCGCCCATTTTCATTTAGTTTGTCCTAGAATACTTTTAATGCCATAGTCGAACAAACATTCACCAATCCTTCTTAAATTTGGTAGGGACATAGACTCTATGACGTAACTGTGTTCTGTGAAAATGGGCGAAATCGGTGGGAGCCACGCCCAGTTTTTATACACAGTCCACCGTCTGCCTTCCTCTCGGCCGTTAACACAATAACTTGAGCAAAAACCCAATATATCTTACTAAACTTAGTCCACGTACTATCTGAACTCACTTTATCTTGGAATAAAAATGGCCGAAATCCGACCATAACCACGCCTACTTTATCGATTCGAAATTCGAAAAATGAAAAAATGCCATAATTCTATACCAATACGAAAAAAGGGATGAAACATGGTAATTGGATTGGTTTATTGACGCAAAATAAAACTTTGGAAAAACTTTGTAAAATGGGTGTGACACCTACCATATAAAGTAGAAGAAAATGAAAAAGTCTACAAGGCGAAATCAACAGCGTTGGAATCTGGCAAGGAATTAGGCTGTTAGTGGTATTGCATAGTTATAAATAAATTAGCAGTACCCGACACAGAGGATGTTTGCTGGCTCACTTGGTCCACATTTTGGTCGATATTGCCCGCGAAACGCCTCACATATACAGCTAAGGCACTCGCTTTTAAACCCTCAGTAACACCTTTCGTTGCTACCCTGTTATATCGTACAACATTCTAGAGTCACCGCCCTGGCCCACCCGAATGGCTGATATCTCGAAAGTGCGTTCCACCTATATGAGACCTAATGCCCACTCCCTCTAAAATGCTCAGTAACACACTTTCGTTTGATACCCTATCGTACAAACATTCTAGAGTCACCCCTGGCCCACCCTAATGGCGGTATCTCGAAAAGGTGTCCACCTATAGACCTAATGCTACACCCTTAAAATGCTCTAGTACACCTTTCGTTGCATACCATATCGTACAAACATCTAGAGTCACACTGGCCCACCCTAATGGCGATATCTCGAAAAGGCGTCCGGCCTATAGACCTAATGCCCACACTCCCTCGTAAAAGGCTCAGTCACACCTTTCGTTGATAACCCATAGCGTACAACATTCTAGAGTCACCCCTGGCTAATGGCGGAGCTCGAAAAGGGTCCCCTATAGACCTCATTCCCACTCCCTTTTAAAATGCTCAGTAACGCCTTTCTTTTGATACCCATATCGTACAAACATGCTAGAGTCAACCCCTGGCCGCACCCTGTGGCGATATCTCGAAAGGCGTCCGACCTATAGACCTAATGCCCACTCCCTCTTAAAATGCTCAGTAACACCTTTCGTTGATACCCATATCGTACAAACACATTCTAGAGTCACCCCTGGTCCACCTTTATTGCGATAATCACGAAAAGGCTCCACCTATAGACTAAGGACCACTCCCTTTAAAATACTCATTAACACCTTTCATTTGATACCCATATCGTAAAAACAACATTCTAGAGTCAACCCTTGCCACCCTAAGGCATATTTCGAAAAAGGCACCCTATAACCTATGCCCACTCCTTTTAAAATGCCAGTAACACCTTTCGTTTGATACCATATCGTACAAACATCTAGAGTCACCCCTGGCCACCCTAATCTCGAAAGGCGTCCACCTATAGAACTACCCACTCCCTTCTTAAATCCTCTAACACCTTTCATTTGATTCCATATCGTACAAACACTTCTGGAGTCACCCCTGGTCCACCTTTATGGCGATATCTCGAAACGGCGTCCACCTATGGAACTAAGATCACTTCCTTTGAAATACTCATTAACACCTTTCATTTGATACCCATATCGTACAAACATATTCTAGAGTCACCCCGGTCCACCTTTATGGCGACTTCTCGAAAAGGCGTTCACCTATAGAACTAAAGCCCATTCCCTTTTAAAATACTCATTACCACCTTTCATTTGATACCCATATCGTACAAACACATTCTAGAGTCACCCCTGGCCACCTAATGGCGATATCTCGAAAAGGCGTCCACCGATAGACCTAAGGCCCGCTCCCTCTTAAAATGCTCAGTACACCTTTCATTTGATACCCATATCGTACAAACAAGTCTAGAGTCAGCCCCTGGTCCACCTTTATGGCGATATCCCTAAATGGCGTCCATCCATAGAACTATGGCCTACTCCTCTTAAAATACTCTTTAATACCTTCCACTTGATACACATGTCATACAAACACATTCCAGGGTTACCCTAGGTTCTTTTTTACAACATGGTGATTTTCCTTATTTTGTCTCCATAGCTCTCAACTGAGTATGTATGTTCGGTTACACCCGAACTTAGCCTTCCTTACTTGTTTTCTTCATTTTGTTGTTGTTTTGTCGCTATCAAAATGAAAAATCTACTCCTCAGCATTGATTCCTTCAAATACCATAGCTACACTTAGTCGTCTTTGTAGCTGGGTTTTATTGCTAAAAGTAAGTATAATTGCATATCTCAGATAAGATATCTGAATGTGTTTTGTGCGTTGCTTCTCCGCTGAGTGTACGTACATATGTGTAGACATAATGATTGAATTATTGATGTGCATACAGTCGCTGCTTAGCATCGGCTTAGAGATGACAGTACCCCTTAGTGTTGCTAATATTCGTCACAATACATTTCAGCATTCTAACGCATGATCTTTTGTAGTTCGCATATAAATATTGCCCCTTGTAATGAAAGTTATCTGCTATCGCTCATGGAAAAGTCACTTAATTTGAGTTGTTTCCGTTTATTTTAATTACATAATATATTATGTTCGACAAAGCATTATAATTACGTACAAGCATATTAACATATGTATGTGTGTGGTATAAGAAAATTCTTACCACAGTATTTTGCATAATATTAGCCAATACCGTCTAATATAGTGCATGTTAAAATATGTATTTTCTTTGTAGATTAAATCTGCTAAGTAATTTCATAGCAGCAATTAACATAGCCCCATACATTATTTAATTCTCCATTAAGCGCTAAACGCCTTTTATGGGTGCGCCCTTATAATGCACAACATGTCCACATAAGTCGTATGTTACCTCCTCTACCCATCATACATACCATAATACATATAATCTATTATAGCTATTAACGATCAATCTATTTTTATTACCAAAGAATTTTAAGGTGTTGCAATAATTCTCCCTCCACACTCCTGACTTTTCATTCAATTTACTTCTGCATTTCATTCACGAGTTTTCGTAGGCATTTGCTTTGAAAATTTGTCCCAAAGTTCGCAACACCCACGCACCTACAAACCTCCATATGAAAGTATGACTCTACGCATGCGCTGTTTGAATCATGCGACTGCAGGTACATATCTACATAGGTACCGATGTGCTTCTTCTCCTTTAATCGATAACATCGATTCCGCATAAATTCAATGTGACAACGATCGTTGGCGAGTGCTTGCGCATAATTGGATGACAATTTTTTGTGTTTGTTGCTTTTTCCTCCCCACTTATAATATTCATAATTTCTATGCAGGAATTTTAAGCGTGACAATCAATTATTAATCTTTTACAATCGCACTCAGAATGTGTATGAGCACGTATATATGTTTGTATGTATTCTCAATGCATTGACAATTTCTTGAACATTAAACAGTCCATGGATCATGACGACGATCAAGACGATCCAAATGATGGCACCGTTTTGTATACCCAGAAGATTGTTTCCTCATTTGCGCTTCGTATGTTCTAAGTATGTGATGCAGTTGAGGTGTGTGATCACACCAGATGTGCTTGGATATCTTATGCTACAGATTTTCTTGATTTTTTATTTATTTAAATACGAGTACTATCTCTTTGTTGTCAGTTTTTTTTAAACAAATATTTCTACATGTATTATGCCCATCGTAGTTGCTGTCAACAATGTTGTGTCTGATGGTGCAAACAAAATAAACTTGAGTAATTACGGTAAGGCTATCTGCAAGATATCTATATATATATAAATGATTTGGTGTTTAACTGTAACGCTAAAACTTGAAAACGAGCTTAACCAAATCAATACTTCTTAGGGGGTTTGTTTGTTGTTACCCCCGCGAAGGTTTAGTCGAAGAAAAATTTTAAAATATTAGGGGGGGCGTGGCACCTCCCATACAATCTTAATTTTTAAAGCTGATTATCTCTAAAAGAGTTCAAGGTAGGGAGCTGAAAAATTGGTATATGAGGTAGTGATATCAAACCCTTTCTCACGCAGAAAGTGTGCGGTTATCAGAAAAGCGAGGGCGTGCACCTCCCATACAAACTAATTTTTTATGCTGAATATCTCTAAAATGTGTTTAAGGTAGGGACTTGGAATTGGTGTGGAGATAGACGATAACAATTCCATATTAACGCAAAATAAAGGAGTTATACGAAAAGGGGCGTGGCACCTCCCATACATACTTAGCGTTGGAAGCTGAATATATCAGAAAGAATAAATGGCAGGATCCTGAAAATTGCTATAGAGCTAAATGATATTAAAAATCTCACGCTAAAAGTTATCGAGAGGGGCGTGGCCCCCCAACCCTAATTTTTTAAGCTGAATATCCTAAAAGATTTAAGGCAGGGACTGGAAATGGTAAGAGCTATATGATATCAAAACAATTTTTGCGCATAAAAGTGGGGTTATGGAAAAGGGGGCGTGGCACCTGCCATATAATCTTAATTTTTCAAGCTGATTATCTCTAAAGGGGTCAAGGTACGGAGCTGAAAATTTGTATAGAGCTAAATGATATCAAAAACCATTCCCACGCATAAAAGTGGGGGTTATCGGAAAAGGGGGCGTGGCACCTCCCATACACACTTAATTTTTCAAGCTGAATACCTATAAAAGCGTTTAAGGTTGGGACCTGAAAATTGATCAGGAGATTAATGATATCAATAGCATGCTTATGAAAAAAACAGTAGTTTTGGGAAAAGGGGGCGTGGCACCTCCCATACGTTCTTATTTTTAAGGCTAAATATCCTAAAAGCGTTCATGGCATGTACATAGAAATCACTATGCAGATATACGATATCAATACCATGTTTCACTCCAAAAAAAAAGAGTTATCGAAAAATGGGCATGGCACCTCCCATACGTACTCAACTTTTGAGGCTGAAAATGAAGACGAAGTAGTAAATTACCCAGTGGAGTTCTTAAACTCTCTGGATTTGCCTGGAATGCCTCCTCATCATTTGCGTCTCAAAGTTGGGTCTGTTGTTATTATGCTACGCAATCTTCATGCTCCCAAACTGTGCAATGGTACACGACTGATTGTTACGAAGCTAATGGACAATTTAATAGTGGCAAGCATTGAAAGATCCGTTCAAGGGAGAGGAATGCTTACTTCCCCGGATTCCCTTAACTTCAACAGATTTTGCCCTTCCAATTCAAACGTATGCAGTTCCCAGTGAAACTTGCATTTGCGATGACAATTAACAAGTCACAAGGGCAGTCGTTGGAAGTATGCGGCATAAACCTAGAAATGCCATGCTTTTCACATGGTCAGCTCTATGTGGCGTGTTCCCGTGTTGGAAAACCGTCCTCGCTATTTATTTACGCTCCGGGACAGAAAACTAAAAATGTTGTGTATCGTGCAGCCTTAAACTGAATACTAAAATTATATATTTTTGAAGTTGTATACACAATGAAGTAGTGAAAAATCGTTAATTTTCTATTAAAAATAATACCGGTGTAATAACAATTTTTGAAATGAAATTAATAAAAAAATCTATTTTGGGCAGAACGAAGTTTGCCGGGTCAGCTAGTTTAGGTATAGATAAAGCGTGTCCCAAAAAACAAACGAAAAATGGGCTCAGCAAAAATAATTGGCCCATATGAACGAGGCTCCGGTCAATTCCACGACATTAAGGCCAGGACTGTAGTTCCAACAGTATAATCTACACCTAATAAAAAAGCGGAGGATCTGGTTAACTCATAGCTCTTTTCCAAACTGATATATTTCCACAACGTCATAGCCTAATCGTTATTTCCATCAAGCTCCTCGCACTCAACGCTTTCATCCCAATTTCCTGATTTTTTACAACGCATCTCTCTTCACATTTCGCTTCATACACTGACTATGACAAGCGTTATGCAAATAAAAGCGACTCCATAGGTAAATGCTTCTTTCTCTGAGGTGATGTGTTATTGCAAATAGTACAAAGTGTTCTTCCAAGTTCGATTCAACCCGCATGGGCTTGTACACGTAATCAAAACTGGAAAGGGCAGCGCAAGCTTAAATGGATTCTGTTAAAGCACGGCGTAGCCAGAGGAGCTGAACAGGGAGCAGTTCCCTATTAGAATTTTAGGGTTGTCACACTGAACGAGATGTTATTAGAGCTCGCTAAAAGTGTAGTGAAGGTAGGCGGGAAAGGGGGCTTTCGCAAAAGAAGTGGCCTTTATTCAATTCCAATTGTTATCTATAAAATTGCAGTTTTATTCTCCCTGTCAAAATGTTATGGATAAAATTAAAATGTGGCCTGTTCTGAGTTTTGACAAGGGCTATAGGTGAGAACTGCACTGAAGGGGAGACAGGGTGTGCCGAGATGAGGCAATCTCGCTCTTCACTGTCGGGTATAAACTTAACTGATATATGGGAGCTGGTGGTTTTCTGGGCATTTTAATGCCGCGCTTTCCGTCCTTTTTCTCGATTCGGTTAGCATCTGCCTATGGCATAGAGATATCAGACAGACTGCTCCAAGACAGTACGATCTCAGACACCGATTCAATTGTCTTTGTCGATAGCCTGATGAGGCATTAGAATCTAACGTGATTTAAGGGCATCAATTTTCTGATCAAATGACAATGAAAGGTTCCGAGGCGGACAGCTTCCTACGACCAGCGCTAGGATAGCTCTTGAGGAAAAATCGAGGAATATGAGGTTGGGGTGATGGATAATTGCGAACTTTTAATGTCGTAATGACCAAGTTTGGCTAGGAAATGGAACTGTCTTCCTTTTTAGCATAACAAATCTGAAGAGAAAGTACTGACGGGTATCATCACAGGTCATTGTGGCTCATACCAACAAATTCTCTTTGCAGAATGTGTTAAGAAGAGGAGGCGAATCATTACTTTCGCTGCTGATGTCCAGGACTGAAACAAGCCGACCCATATTTCGGAGTTTTGAATCACAATGAAGCAGTGATCTTTTGTCTGTTCTAGTTTATCATAGAAGGAGCCCTCTTCCGTGCCGTCCCTTCTTCGCTGCTGGTCTGTTTCGAAGTGCCTTCAAATCTATGTTATCTCACTGTTGCACCCTTTACGTTTTTTTTGCTTACACTAATAGACAAGTCTCCAATATAAAACACAATGATCACTTGTACCGATCCTCAATCTGAATTACATGTTTTTGTAAAAAAATTTTTTGCTCTGTTTTTTTTTATTAAACAAATCGGTCGCTATCATTGTGAAGGAAAGAAATTTTTGTCACGTTTCATTTGCATTGCAGTGTAATGAAAACTTCAAGCGGAACCCCCGCCTTGGAGCATTTTTACTTTGAAGATAAACAAATATACTTTTTTCTCTATTTGGACCTTCGCTGCAAGAACAAAGCAACTTGTTACACAAAGTAGAATGCAATACTTGTAATAATAATAATAAGATAATTGTTAAAAATATTTATGTCTGACTGCAAATATATTTTTGTTTGCTTTCTCATTGTCAATTTGTGGCATGCGACGTGACACGAAAACACTTTGCGCCTTTCGATCCATCACAAATTTCATTTAAGAAGATATTCTTTTGGTTTAAGTTTTTAAAAATAGTTCCTTAAGCAAATTCCGCAGACGTCTTCAATATGCAAAACTCCTTTCTTTAAATATTTCTTATGCCACCCGATGACATGCTTCGTTTATTATAAAGCAGGCAGGCAGACTAAAAGGGTAGACAGGCGGCGGTTTTAATAATGATTGAGTGCTTACTCAATCTGCTTCAGACAATATTTAAATAGATCGAAAAAAAATTCATCAAAGCATGAAGCAACGTAATTCAACATCAACCACAGTTCATCGAAAACTCCAAACATTTCTTTAATTTTTGGAGTGAATTAAGCACTAAATCGGTATTATCGGCAATAGTTGATTGTCAAGTTTTATTCGAATTACCTAGTTAATCTGGATTAGTTTATTGCCTATTTAGCTCATAAGGCGAAAAAAGTATTTGTCATTTTTGTTGAAAAAAATTGGGACAATCATAGGTCAACGTCTAAGAATAAATTCCCATTTCTTTTGATGGTCTATTATTTTTAGAAGAAGATATTTTCGCCATAAAAATCATAAAATTGGTGTTCGAATATGTAACTTTCACTATCGATCATTAAGGCATTACGAATTGTCTTAGATAAGGGTATCTGTATATTAAAATGTTAATGAGTAGAAGGAACGTTTCAGCCATACCGTCCATCGGTGAAAGCAATTATGTACATAGATTTCTCAAGAAGATTTTAGAGATTTTTCTGTAAGCAACGAACTCTTTCCAGTTCGAATGATTCAGCTGTAACGCCATTTAGGAACTGTCCCAAGACCATTACGATGTTGTTACGGGACTATTTCGGAATCAAACCAGGTCGATTTACGACTTGTTCTGGATCACAGCGGGTTTTTAAGGTGTAAAGGAGTGTCACAGAGCCTTTGAAGTTAACATTTTAATATATTGAGTCATCAAGGGTAGTCTGAACTTGAACTCCTTCAATACATTAGGCATCTGAGTCAAAAGATATAACCTTAAGTTGCATCCCTGTGACACTTAAATACAATAACATTCCCAATAGCCTAAGTATGTACATATGTTTGTCTTCTATCAAAATTTCAATATACTTTCAGATGTGCCCCAGAAAACATGGCTTTACCAAATGTTCGACTTCTGTCTGTAACCGCCTTTAATTTAGCCTACCTAAAGACAATGTGTTTTTTTAATATTCTGTGGTAAAATTATATTTGCTTTTGTGCCAACACTAATCCATACTTCTGCAAACAAATTTGAATGATCTCGAAACAGCCTCGAATAGATGCCGATAACGTTTTTAAAATTATTCTGAAATGGTCTGCGTGATTCGAAATAGTGCTGAAATGATCCCGAAGTAGTCCCGAAATGTTGATGAAGTGATTTAGAGAGAATTCCGCAGCTATCCTGAAATTATTCGGAAATTATTTCAAAAATGTGGAAATAGTTCTAGAATGATTACAAAATAGTTCCAAAAACAAACACTTCTGGCACGATTCCGAAATAGTCACGAATGATCCTGAAAACAATCTTGAAATGGTTGAAGGATAACCCCAAATAAATCCGGAAAACATTCTGAAGCGCTCTTGAAGTGATCCCAAAATATCCTTGAAACTCGACCTTACAATAGTCACGAATTGAAATAGCTTTGAATCGATCCCGAACTAGGTATGAGCTGATAAAAAAATAGTCCCAAACGACCTCAAATGATTGTGTTACAGTCCAAAATCGCTTAGAAAACAAATCGGAAAATCTCCGAAGTTATTCGCAAAAAGTCCCAAAATCATCTCGAATTAGCCCGAAAGTACTCCAATACGATCCTTAAATGATTGTGTTACAACAATTTTGAATGGTATATCTCAAAATTGGTGTCGCCCAATAGAATTTTCTGAATTTTTCATATTCGGCGAGCAAAACATAATTAAGAATACAACAATTTTGGTCGGAGTGTCAAAAAACTGCCAGAAATCGTAATTTTCAGTTTTTGGGAATCTTATGGAAGTCATCGCGAAAATCTTGAGCTTTAGAATAACGGGGACGTCCATACCTTTCAAACGTGCCATATCGGATCTTTCTACGATAAAAATATCACAATCCTCCGAGATGTGATGAGTGGCATGGGGATGTGATGAAAGCTTTGATCACCGACTCATAGAAAAAGTTGTAACAAACTTTAATAATTTATTTCAATATTTTTTTTCGTTTTGGTCCCAGAAATACGGAAGCGCAGTATTGAAATGCCTCAGGAAAAAACAACGTTTCAAGTAAGGAAGGCTAAGTTCGGGTGTTACCGAACATTACATACTCAGTTGAGAGCTATGGAGACAAAATAAGGAAAATCACCATGTAGGAAAATGAACCTAGGGTAACCCTGGAATGTGGTTGTATGACATGTGTATCAAATGGAAGGTATTAAAGAGTATTTTAAGAGAGAGTAGGCCATAGTTATATGGATGGACGCCATTTAGGGATATCGCCATAAAGGTGGACCAGGGCTGACTCTAGAATTTGTTTGTACGATATGGGTATCAAATGAAAGGTGTTACTAAGCATTTTAAGAGGGAGCGGGCCTTAGGTCTATCGGTGGACGCCTTTTCGAGATATCGCCATTAAGGGGGCAAGGGGTGACTCTAGAATGTGTTTGTACGATATGGGTATCAAATGAAAGGTGGTAATGAGTATTTTAAAAGGGAAATGGGCTTTAGTTCTATAGGTGAACGCCTTTTCGAGAAATCGCCATAAAGGTGGACCAGGGGTGACTCTAGAATATGTTTGTACGATATGGGTATCAAATGAAAGGTGTTAATGAGTATTTTCAAAGGGAGTGATCCTTAGTTCCATAGGTGGAGCCTTTTGAGATATCGCCATAAGGTGGGACCAGGGGTGACTCCAGAATGTGTTTGTACGATATGGGAATCAAATGAAAGGTGTTACTGAGCATTTTAAGAGGGAGTGGGCATTAGGTCTATAGGTGGACGCCTTTTCGAGATATCGCCATTAGGGTGGGCCAGGGGTGACTCTAGAACGTGTTTGTTACGATATGGGTATCAAATGAAAGGTGGTAATGAGTATTTTAAAAGGGAGTAATCCTTAGTTCTATAGGTGGAACGCCTTTTCGAGATATCGCCATAAAGGTGGACCAGGGGTGACTCTAGAATGTTTGTACGATATGGGTATCAAACGAAAGGTGTTACTGAGCATTTTAAGAGGGAGTGGGCATTAGGTCTATAGGGTGGACGCCTTTTCGAGATATCGCCATTAGGGTGGGCCAGGGGTGACTCTAGAAGTGTTTGTACGATATGGGTATCAAACGAAAGGTGTTACCGAGCATTTTAAGAGGGAGTGGGCATTAGGTCTATAGGTGGACGCCTTTTCGAGATATCGCCATTAGGGTGGGCCAGGGGTGACTCTAGAATGTTTGTACGATATGGGTATCAAACGAAAGGTGTTACTGAGCATTTTAAAAGGGAGTGGACATTAGGTCTATAGGTGGACGCTTTTCGAAGTATCGCCATTAGGGTGGGCCAGGGTGACTCTAGAATGTTTGTACGATATGGGTATCAAACGAAAGGTGTACTGAGCATTTAAGAGGGAGTAGGCATTAGGTCTATAGGTGGACACCTTTTCGAGATATCGCCATTAGGGTGGGCCAGGGGTGACTCTAGAATGTTTGTACGATATGGGTATCAAACGAAAGGTGTTACTGAGCATTTTAAGAGGGAGTGGGCATTAGGTCTATAGGTGGACGCCTTTTCGAGATATCGCCATTAGGGTGGGCCAGGGGTGACTCTAGAATGTTTGTACGATATGGGTATCAAACGAAAGGTGTTACTGAGCATTTTAAGAGGGAGTGGGCATTAGGTCTATAGGTGGACGCCTTTTTGAGATATCGCCATTAGGGTGGGCCAGGGGTGACTCTAGAATGTTTGTACGATATGGGTAAATAACGAAAGGTGTTACTGAGCATTTTAAGAGGGAGTGGGCATTAGGTCTATAGGTGGACGCCTTTTCGAGATATCGCCATTAGGGTGGGCCAGGGGTGACTCTAGAATGTGTTTGTACGATATGGATATCAAATTAAAGGTATTAATGAGGGTTTTAAAAGCGAGTGGCCCTTAGATGTATATGTGAAGGCGTTTTCGCGATATCGACCAAAATGTGGACCAGGTGATACAGAAAATCATCTGTCGGGTACTGCTAATTTATTTATATATGCAATACCACTAACAGTATTCCTGCCAAGATTCCAAACGCTGTTGATTTCGCCTTGTAGAACTTTTTCATTTTCTTCTACTTAATATGGTAGGTGTCACACCCATTTTACAAAGTTTTTTCCAAAAGTTATATTTTGCGTCAATAAACCAATCCAATTACCATGTTTCATCCCTTTTTTCGTATTTGGTATAGAATTATGGCATTTTTTCATTTTTCGTAATTTTCGATATCGATAAAGTGGGCGTGGTTATGGTCGGATTTCGGCCATTTTTTATACCAAGATAAAGTGAGTTCAGATAAGTACGTGGACTAAGTTTAGTAAAGATATATCGGTTTTTGCTCAAGTTATTGTGTTAACGGCCGAGAGGAAGGCCAGACGCTGGACTGTGTATAAAAACTGGGCGTGGCTTCCACCGATTTCGCCCATTTTCACAGAAAACAGTTACCGTCATAGAATCTATGCCCCTACCAAATTTAAGAAGGATTGGTAAATTGTTGTTCGACTTATGGCATTAAAAGTATTCTAGACAAACTAAATGAAAATGGGCGGAGCAACACCCATTTTGAAATTTTCTTTTATTTTTGTATTTTGTTGCATCATATCATTTCTGTAGTTGAATTTTGACTTAATTTACTTATATACAGTAAAGATATGAAATTTTTTGTTAGAATTTGAATTTAAAAAAAAATTTTTTTAAAAAGTGGGCGTGTTCTTCATCCAATTTTGCTAATTTTTATTTAGCACATATATAGTAATAGTAGTAACGTTCCTGCCAAATTTCATCATGATATCTTCAACGTCTGCCAAATTACAGCTTGCAAAACTTTTAAATTACCTTCTTGTAAAAGTGGGCGGTGCCAGGCCCATTGTCCAAAATCTTACTAATTTTCTATTCTGCGTCATAACGTCAACCCATCTACCAAGTTCCATCGCTTTATCCGCCTTTGGCAATACCTCTGCTTTTACAATTATGAAAATAAGCTATGTAGAGTTTGAATAAATTAAAAATTTGATCATAAAACATATTCGAATATGTAAAAAAATTCTAAGCTGTAAGCTTTATGACTGTGGTTTCATAAAAGGTTATTGGTTCCTATAGAAAAAGTTTAAATATATTTGAAGAGTACTACAAATTTTACCCATACATCGAGATAATATCTACACCACTATACTCTATACACCAGCGAACAGAAAAATTGAAATTTTAATTTCAATATATTATGAAAAACCGTCTATGATTTTTGTAACTGAAACTAAAACAAACTAACCAAGAAAAATGTTTTGGAAATAAGTCTAGAAAATTTTAGGAATATTTTGAAATTTTATTTGGAGTTCGCAGAATAATTTTTTTTTCGAATACCAATCAATTTAAATCTTAAAAAATACAAGTTACAGGTCTCCCGGAATTCGCGCAAGTTTTGAATTTTTTTTTGGAATGGGGTTTAAAATTTTCTTGCACATAAAAGAAACCCTTCGAAAACAAATTTACAAAAAACAAATAAATTTTAAGAGACTTGTAATTTATACTTCGTGAGACCAAAATTGATTGGGCTACAAAATTGCACACTCAAAAAAATTTAATGAGCTCATATAAAAAGTTCGAAATGTTAGTAAAACTTTTATCGAATTTGGATTTTTTCGAAAAGAATACAGAATTGACAAATTTTTGCTATTGTCAATGCCGATATTCTGAAAAATCGAAATTCTAATAGAGGAAAACATTGAGAATTCCTACAAGTAAATCATCTTTTTATTCCACTATTGCCATACCTACCCGTCAGATAATAAATGACAGGGAGAATGACTGTCACAAATGGCCAGAGAATAGAAAAATGTTTGTTTACCTGCTTCCGGCCCAATACAGCTTCTTGTCTAAATTCATCCTCCCCTTCCGCCAATTCACAATGTAAATGTCCTGGACCACACTCCAGTGTTACTCCGGTCCTTAAATATTTAGATTTGTTTTAGACATGATCGTAAGCTGATGCAGGCCCAACCGGCGCCACTCTATATCGGGTCCAGAATATAATGTTTTAATAAAATAAAAAACAAAACAGATGTGTAAGATAATTTTGAGGACGGCCAAAATCAGCTGCGCATTACTGCCATCTGTAGGGGTGAAGTTTTAATTTGCATTTTAACCAGTTAAAGCAGCTTAAAAATATTGGTTTTTTTTAGTATAAGTTTCAGCTAGGAAATTCATACATTTTTTTTTAAATATCGAAAAAGAGAAAGGGTTTAATTGACGAAATTTGATAAAAATGCTACTGCTATTTTTCTGTTCGCTGTTGTACGTACCAATATAGAAGTACTCATCTATGACTATAATTATTTTAATTAAAACTCAAACATCTACATATTTACATACATAAAAATAAAAATATAAATCTTACGTTTATTTTTAGATTACCGATCGCCGATGTAATCCTAATTTAATCAGCTCCTTTAAAATAACTACACGTACACTGAACAAAATTGTTGTTAATAACCCATCAATATTCAAACTAAAATAAACCTTCACACTTCAAGATGGTGATAGATACGACAACACTTACAGAGAAGAGAAATATAAGAGTTTACAATGTGACTACACGGCCAAAAACCAAACGACGTGATAAAAGTGATTTGGGTCCAGACTTTATAGCGCCCGATGGTGGTTGGGGTTGGGTAGTTTGTATAGCGGCCGGTCTTGAGTAATGTAAGTGTATCTCATTGAGTTATTTTCCACAACATTTGCTTTTATAATACATATTTTTTTGCAGTTTTCAATATTTCCCCCCTTACAACAATATGGCCTCATATATCGGCAGCGAATGTTATATTTGGGATTTTCAGCCAAAGAAACAACAACAATTGTTAATATTGTGATGAGTATTTCATCATTAGTTGGTAAGTGGTGCAATTAGTATTGGGTCATACTGTTGTTAATATGAGCTCTGAAACTCTTTAGAAATTTTACAAGTAACTCTCAAGCTCAAATTCTCATGACACAAATAATTTTATTAAAATGTTTGATACTGTTATGAGACTAGGCGCAGAAGAAGCTAGTACTTCAGCATAGCGGATTCGTACCAGTTAAAAGATTATAAATTTCCGTAATATTTCCCAAATAGGGGACATTTACCACACTCTAGTTGAGGGGTCGACTGCTAATACGCTACCAAAAATATCGAGGGAGGTGTCAAAACACGCGTATTGACCTCGACAACAATAATCCGAAGGCGGAAAAGAAACATTTTGTGTCTGCCGGGAGATATTTGCAGCTGAAGTTGACTATTTTCATGCGGATGTTGTAATGTTGTTGTAGCCACAAAAAAAATTGTAAACATAAGTGTTTTGCGCGGATATAGTTTTGGTCTCCAAACCGGTGTTGGACCCACCCAGGGTAATTTTTTTAAGCGTGGCCGATGGCCGCCAATGCAGAAAGGTGTTCTGCGCAAAAATACTATGGATACCACCCCGGTTTCGAAGGGACCCGCGAGTCATTTGAAGATGAAAATAGCTCCGTCCGCAAATACTAGAACCTTTCTAGGACCTATGCCATTTGCTGCTTTTCTGACAGCTGTATCACTCCCAATAGCTGAAGTCTTAGACTGGCAGGCGCAGGGCACGAACACAAAATGTACTCGCTCATTTCCTCCTCCAAACCGCACTTTCTAAATCTACTATTACTGACCAAGCCTAATTCAAAGGTATGTGACGCCAGAAGGCCACTTCCAGACAGAGTACCCGTCATGAGTCTACAGTCCTATCTTTTTAATGATAACAGCAACCTTTTTAGTGTAGGGTTGTAAGACCCACACATAATCTTCGACATTAAGTGTGAGTGTGATCAAAAACGAAAATTCATAGTCAGTCCACTATAGGCAGTCCGTCACGTCATATCGCTTAATTTTCTGTAAGTTTCCTAACTAACAAAGACTTCGGATGCAGCATGCTCGTTGAATCCGTTAGCGGACTAGTTATGAAAGTGACCAGAAGTGCTGCAATCATTTCCCCTCCAGCTCTACAACCTTCATCTCATGACAAAAATATAAGTCTACCTTTCAATAAGTCTGTTTTTGCAATTGTTTGTTTACTGGTACAAAGGTAAACACTGAATGGTTTTCATATATCAACCGAAAAGTGTTGGTGTTAAAATAATTTATTTTGATTTTCAAAGATTTCAAGGGCAAGGGAAGGTCAAGATTTTTCGCAGATTGCCATTTCGGGTCTCTGAATCCAAAGCTATTAAGTTTTACAAATGCCCAGGTGTTCTCAATGATTAAGTAGCTGCGAAGACAGCTCTTCATTTAGTTATACTTTGCTTTGGAAAGATAATATCTGATCCGGGAATTAGGAATATTTACTCTACCTCCAAGAGCGCGGTTACTTATAGAATGATGCAGTAGTTGGAGTTATTTCTATTATGAATCACACCAACTGATCTTTATTCTTGTTTTATTTTTAGGCATCGTGAATGGCGCTATGTTTCGTCGATTTTCATTTCGTCAAGTGGCTATTGCTGGCAATATTTTAGTATTCCTTGGCATTTTACTCACAGCATGGAGCACAACATTCTGGGAATATGTGATATGTCTGTCAGCGATTTATGGTAGGTATTCCAACTTAAAACTCATAATTTTTTCCTTAACCCTTGGATAATTTTTTTGTGCGAAATTGTAATATGCAACCCTTTCTCAAAGGTATCGGCTTGGGACTCAGTATGGTGCTGGCTCATTAGCTGTGAACACATACTTTAAAAACCGCCGAAGACGCGCTATGGGCTTTACCTGGACCATAACTGGTTTGGGACCAATCATATTTCCACACATCACCACTTTCCTCTTGGTTCAATATGGTGGGCAGGGTACAATTTTAATTTACGCAGCAGTAACTTTAAATGCCCTCATGTGCGCCTTTACATTACAGCCCGTATTATGGCATGCAAAGAAGCCGAAAAAATCGGAAGAGGGAGAGGAGGAAAAATTGAACGGCAACAATAAACAAGTAGCACCATTAAAGCCCATTACAGATAGTGATGAATATGAATGCAAATATTGTAAATATAAAAAACATGGCAAGCGTAGCATTTTCTCTTCGCAATACCTATTCAATGAGGATGATTTGGAGACCCCCGGTTATGAAATAATCGAACCTGGCACACCGATGATGGCGCGCGCCAACGACGGTTGGTATGGTTCAAAGCTATCGCTTACTGCCGAAATGAATCCAACACGTTTACGTCACAAATTTATGCGTCGTGCATCGCTGTCGGTGAGAGGCCAAATATCTCACACAGATATAGATGGCGAAGATAATGAAATCGGTGAATCAGGCCTATACAAACCAAATTATTTCAATCGTGAACGTGACAATTACGATCGTTATACAAGTAAGTTGAGCATTTATTCAAAACCAGGCGCAGAAGAATTGCATTGCACATGTGCAGAGGAGAAAGTTTTGCTACAAAAGATAACCGATGAAGAATTAAAAAGTGAGCAAGAAAAGCTGAAGGCAGTCGAAGCTGCTGAAGAAGTGGCGAAAAGTAATATGAGTGCCATAGAGAAAGTGGTGAAATTCTTCGATTTGGATTTACTGAAAGATTTCACATTTGTCAATTTGGCATCGGGCATGACCATTATGACGTTCGCTGAAATGAATTTTTCCGTTTTGACACCATTCATTTTGGCCGAATTTGGTTATACGAATAATGAGATCTCAATGGCTATGTCAATGTTGGGTGGTATGGATATTTGTGTACGTTTTTTAGCACCATTCGCTTTGGAAAAGGTTAAACTTGATAATCGTGTATTGTTCGCTTTTGGTATAATCGCAATTTCTATTGGTCGTATGTTGGTGACGATGACTCATTCTTACTATGTGATATTGGCTTTATTTTTACTTATTGGTTTCGGCAAAGGATTTCGTACCATATTCGCACCTCTTATCATACCATCGTATGTACCGTTGAAACGTTTGCCTGCCGCTTCTGGTCTACAGTTGGTTTTCAATACGATATTCTCTTTGGCTTTTGGGCCGATTTTAGGTGAGTGTATAATTTAATTAGTACAGAAAAATAGAAAAGAGGTGCAGTAATAGCCGAATGCAGTAATGGTGGGCGTTATTTCCTTTTTGAAATGGAATTACGCCCGCAGCGTAGTTATTATTGATATTAGAGAAAAGTTACAAAAGCTGCATATGGTATGGTATACCTGGCGGCTAACTCAAACCCCGGCTTGAGAAGCTGGCACACCACTTCGGGTACGAGGAAAAACATTAACTCAAAATAATTGCAACAAGATCATTGTGTTTCGTAGGGTTTGGCAAAGTATTTACGATCTTCCAGATTTTGCACCTTAACGACGAGGGCTACAGCTCTTCAGTTGCTTATCTTTATTTTTGAGAACTACACAATTTTTTGTCGCCCAAGGTTTTTGAACTAAAAAATATTTCCATCAAAATATGTAGGTAAATAAAATAAATTATTTTCTATCATTTATCACAAATAGAAAAACACTAAAAAAATTCAAAATTTAGTTTTTGCAGCAAAATATTTTATAGCTTCCGAAAAAATGCCGCATAGTTAGATGCAACATCTATGAATAGTTGCGTGTCCATACAATTGTGGAGAAAACGGCTGATGTCCGTTTTAACCTTTTTTTGTGAAAAGCGTAAAAATGTGCTGAATGAAGCAAGTGGTCTGTGTGAAATGGAAAAAGTAATTATTTCATTAAACAAAATTGTGATTCCATTCAGTTTCTGTGTGAAATAGGTATTGTGGTTTGAGGGCGTTCACTGATTACGAATCCGTAATCGCGTTGTAATTCTTCTAATTGCTCTCATAAAATGTGGAAGTTTCAGCTTCTTAACGTTTTTCTGTATGTTTAATGCAATTTATATATGACTACGTATTTGTTATTAACTTTACACCTTCATTTGCTGTATTTTCTGTTTGTTATCTACTCTCCAGGTATAATCACTGATGCTACCAGTTATACAATAACAATACATTTTATTAATATATTAACTGCGTTGGCTTTATTATTATGGATCTCGGAGTCTGCGGTACGTCGTTTGCTGGGAAGGAAGGCCAAGACAACATTGGAAGGCTAATCAGGAAAACAATTTACTTTATTCAGAATAATTTTACTTTGTGAACCAGTGCATTTGAGTGCCTTAAGCGCCACAAAATCCTACTTTATTAACATTTCACATATAAATTGTACATAGAAAATTATTAAAATTAAAATTATTATATGACATAGGTAATACACGTATGTTAATATCAAACCGCATTTCAAGACAGCTAGTTTGGCCTAGGCCCATAATGCTGAACATTTGTGATTTCAGTGTCTTTTGAACAAAGTCAGATCGTTATAACGGGATAAAACGCCCGACTACATAAAGACTAAAAGTAAAGGAACTAGCTGGCCCAATGAGTTTAAGTCAAACTAGAGTATCCTGAAATCGGGTTTGGTCGGTGGCATATACACAAAGAATATAGTACCTAAGGATATAAACATAGACACATACATATTTGTACCTTATATTATGCCATGATTGAAGGGTATTTATAAACAAATATTTTAATTTAGTGAGCATTATTAATTAAAGTATGTGACAAAATATTGTTATGAATGTTCCGTAAGGGGAAGTGTGAATGAAAATTGTTTCAAGTATATAAATAATTATAAGAATATACCTTATTATTGTGCCTTCACTTAAATTTTTACTTAAATTAGACCCAGCGGATTTTACTTTACTTTGGACAGTTTCACATTTTCTGTTAACGATAAATGAAACTCTATTTTATAGAAATCGTTCTGTGATCAGTCCAATAAAAGGTCAATAAGGGTTAACCGGAGTTTGTGAAATATTATATTACATAATGTTTAAGTAATAACTATAAATAATTTTTTTGATGAGCTAAATATTTAGCATTGAGTCTAGTATATACTTAATTTTACTTTAACATTGCAGAACTAGTTTTATATGTATGTATTTATAAAACGAACGAAAATAAATATTTACACAAATTTATATTGTATAAAATCAATTTTTTTGATGTGTAAACATCTTTGGTCACGGCATGCGGGAATCCATATTGACAGCGTATAAACATTATCATTAGCATTTTTTCCTTTAAAACAAGAACGCATTGACTTATATGGTAAAACATGGGCTTATCGTTTTTTTTTCTTAACAAGCACACATATCAGATCATTCAAGTGGGAACAATTTCAGGATCACTTCGGTATTATCTTAGTTTTAAATTCGGAAAAACTTCAAAACTTTTTCGTGACTGTTTCGGACAATTTTGGAGCAGTTACTTAAATTTCAATTTCAAATTTCATAAACAATGCCACACAGAGTCGTGCTAAGAAAACTCGTTTAAAAAGAAGATTATAAGTTTTTATTAGCGGGGGCGCCCCACGCCAGTGATTTATTATTATTAATAGATCTGGAAGCATTGCGACCTTTGTGCAGATCTATTGTGCAAGACCTTTCAGCCTAATTTTGTATCTGGATGCTCTTGATGTATCTAAGTACCTCTTCGGGCTTTACTCCATATCACCTAGATGGGATAGTCTCTGCCTTGCTAGAGCGACGCATTCGCAGAGAATGTGAACCGGCGTTTCATCATCCAGCTCACAGAAACGACAAATTTGGGTATCAGATAGATTTAATTTACTTAGGTGATATCGTAGACCGCAGTGTCCCGTGTAGTACCTAGTAAGAGTTCTTAGGTCCTCCATGCTTAGATTAATGAGTTTGCTGATACTTTCGTTGCCGGAAGTATAAACAATTTGACCTACCTTTGCCCTGGGCAATAAATCTAGTGACGTCTGAATTGTGTAGTTTCCCAGTTACTTATAGTTTCCCTGGTGTGTGCTTTTGTGAGTCCACAAAAGGGCTCTGGACCATAGAATGCTGATGTAGCACCCTTCTTTGCTAGGTAATCTGCATGTTTATTACTTTCTTGTCCCTGATGTCCGGGAACCCATTCCAACAAAACCTTGTTTTTTGCCTCCCAGAGCATTAAGGATTTCAGTGCATTCATCCACTAGCTTAGATGTGTAGGATTGCAAGACACGCAGTGCCGCCTGGCTGTCCGACATAATGTAGATGCTCTTCGATGTTGAGCCTCTCCGCAGACATTCTCTACCACAGACCTCTATTGCATGAATTTCTGCCTGAAATATGGTGAGGTAACATCCCATTGGTATCGATTTTTTGAAGTTTGGCCCATAGATACCAGCTGCCGTTCTTCTGTCATCCAATTTCGATACATCCGTGTACCAGACGTTTGAGTCAGGGTTGGAGTAAGGATTCCCTATTTCCCAGTGGGTCCTGTCAACAATGGACACTTCAAAGTTCCGTGAGATTCTGAGCTTAGGGGACATTACGTCACGCAGTTGTAATGAGGGATTTCCTATGAATTTTCTTATTACTTTCATATGCCCTATCATATTTCCTTCCTTCAACTCAGAAATATTTGGAAGTCTTAGTGCACCTAGTGTTGCCTCTTTCTCTATCAGAATAGGGAAGGGAGGTATTCCCACTAAAGCACTGAGTGCGTCAGCAGGGCCGGTTCTCATCACACCCGTTAAGCCAACGCAAACTAATCGATGAAGTCTGCTTAGCTTAGCCGTTGCTTTTCTTTGCGTGGCCTTCTGCCACCAAACTAGAGAAGCATAGGTGACTATTGGCCTTACGACAGTATTAAATGTCCAATATACCATTTTTTGACAAACCCCCCATGTTTTGCCGTAGAGACGAGTACAGGCGAAGAAAGCTTTTATTGCTTTGTTTACGATAGCATCCAAATGAGCATTCCACGTGAGGGTTCTATCTAGTGTGACCCCTAGATATTTAGCTTCCATTGAGAATTGTATTTTTGTACCACCCAGGAATAGTTCTGGAATGGATACTTTCCTTCCATGGGCACTATAACAGTTTTGTTAGGATTTATAGACAATCCTTTGGTATCGCACCACGTCTCTATGATGCAAAGAGCTTGTTGCATGCGATCTGATATTGTATCTTCGTACATCCCTGTGATGCAAATAACTAGGTCATCTGCATATCCTTGTGTGTCAAATCCCTTGGTTTTCATTAATTGAAGGAGGTCATCAATGACCAGGTTCTACAGAAGAGGGGAGAGCACACCTCCTTGTGGGCAGCCTCTTGTGGCCACAATTGATTCAGTTATTCCTCCCATTTCCAAATGGATTTTTCTACTCTTTAACATAGACAGCACCCATCGTATTATTATAGGGCTTATGTCCTTGTCAATCATAGCTTTTTCGATAGTTTTATGTGTTGTGTTATCGAAAGCCCTTGATATATCAATAAAAGCGCAGAAGGCTATATTTTTTGATTCTAGAGCCTTTTCGATTTTTACCGTGAGACTATGAATAGCCGTCTCCGTGGATATCCCTGACTGGTAGGCGAACTGATTCCTACACAGAGGGAGTTTATTTAGATTGACCTCCCTGATATGCTGATCGAAGTTTTTCTCCATACCTTTTAGGAGAAACGAGCTCAGGCTTATTGGTCGATACGACGAGGGCAGTTGGGATTCAAGGGGTTGTGTAGCGCAACATATAACTTCTCCAACCCAATTGTCAACCTCACCTTCGAGCGGCGAATCCCGTTTCACTAACAGATGAGGCTCTGGCGACCCCAAGCTCCTCATGGAAGTTGGGGGTGGGGAGGGAGGGATGGCCTGAAGGTTCAATGTGGCCATATAAATCGTTCCCGAGATGGTCGGGCCAGCACCTTAATGGTGCTATGTTACCGGAGCGTATCGGATCTGTATCCGACAAAGGACCATCACATCGATAACACTCCCCAAAGCCTTCGGGGAGTAACCTAATCGCTACAACAACAACAACAACACGAGGGCAGTTGCTCGGGTTTCCCTGGCTTTGGTAAGAATACTACCTTAACCTCTGCCCACCTGCTCGGGATATGGCCGAGCAGAAGTGATGCTTTATATAAAGTGGAAAGGACTGGGGCTATATGCTTTATCCCTTGCTGTAACAGACAAGGGTAGACCCCATCCGGTCCTGGTGACTTGAATGGGCTGAAATTAGACAGAGCCCATTGCACTCGTTTCACAGTGGTGAGCTTTGTTGCTAGGCTTTTCTCATTACTACTGATGGTTGGCAAATCTGCCATTATAGGTGGTGATTGAATACCTGCTGTGCAGTCAGGAAAGTGTGTTTCGAGTAATAGTTTCCTCGTCTCTTCCGGCCGCGTGGTGTAGCTCCCATCTGCTTTTTTTCAACATGCCAATTACATTTCTGTAATCTCTAGAAAGGGCTTTTTGTAGTCGAACCGCTGCTGGAAGATCTTTTCACAATATTCTCTCCAGGTAGCCGTTTTAGATTTTCTAAGTTCTTTATTGTAAGATGTTAGAGCGACTTTGTATGAATCCTAGTCGTCCGTAGCTCTCGCTTTATTGAACAGCTTCCTAGCCTGGCATCTTAGCTGCCCAAGCTTTTTGTTCCACCAAGGTACATTACGTTGTGTACGTATCTTTCCTTGGAGGCAACTCTCATTGAAAGCTGTTTTAATGTCTGAGTGGAGCTGTTCCGATTCCTTCTCAAGCCCCTGCACGGTGGTTATAAGTCGCTGTAAGCTGTTACCAGCTTCCAAAATAATAACACGGAAAAGCTCCTAGTTCGTTTTCCTAGGATTTCTAAGAGCTGGCATGTGTTCCGGAAAGTGACCAATGTCGAATACAACGTTTTTGTGGTCCGAAATTGATTCCTCTCCTGAAAGATGCCAGTTAGTGACGGTGCTGGCCATATTATGGCTGCACAGAGTAAGATCTAAAACTTCCCCTCTAATAGCATTTACAAAGGTGGATTTATTGCCCCGATTAATAATGCTTATATTACTACTACTGATAAACTCAAGGAGGTACTCACCCGTGTTGTTGATGTTCGTACTACCCCATGTTGTATGATGGGAATTTGCGTCACAACAGAATATCCATGGTGTTGCACTCTGCTGACAGTATTGGATGAGGGCTATTGCTTCGGTTGTTGGGGCCGTTTCTTCCTTCCCCGGGAAGTGGGTAGAGGCCAAGATTGCATCTTGTTCGCCTCTTGGGGTTGGAATTTTAGCACAAACTGCTACAAGATCAGCCGTCATAAACTGTAGAAGTGAAAGAAATATTAGTTTGTTGCTTAAAAGGATCGCCACTCTTGGGCGAGAACTGGTGACATAAATTAATTTACCATCAGTACTGTTCAGGCCTTTACGGCACCGTGTTGAATCCAGGGCTCCTGGATGAAGGCTATTCCCAGACCTTGATTTAGCAAACACTCCGAGTGTAATTCTGCGAAGAAAAGCTTATCAACGAAAACTCATCTGCCTTGGAGATCCCGTTCGGGAACGGCGTAAAACATATAGGTCCCGTCCAGCAAATTTGTACTAAAAATAAAGGAAAGCTCCGCCTGAATTCTTTTCAGAAGTTATCGGTATGGCATTTTTTTGTATTCATAATTCTCGCAACTTGTTTCAAAAACACATAGGAGAAATATTTCAATTTTAAAACGGCCAATTCGAAAGAATCTGCCCAAATATCGAAGAATGCCTTTGCAGTTTTGCTATGCGGGTCCGGTCTTACAACCAGAGTTGAAAAAACAACTCCAAGTTATATAAAACATTTGAAATCACTAATATTGTAAATTAAGATTGAAATAAAATGGCAACTCAACAACATAAAAGTAGCTATGAGCTACGTCACGGATCATATATTTTCTGAGTGTTCCGCAAACAGCACATAGTGCGATGTGTAACTGCATTTATACGAATGCATAATGGAGTAGATGTTTAGTTGAAAGATACGAACGAAATAGTCAGCAGTATTGAAAACTAAACACCGAAGTGACCCATAATTTTATTAGTATTTGGCAGAAAATTTAAGTAAAGTGCATTGAAAGAAAATAAAAATAATTTTAAAATATGTAAATAATGGGAAATGATTTATGTAATCGAACAGTGATTAAGGTAATCGAGGCTGTTTACTATAGTGAACCTTTTTTTCAAACATTCGCCACTTGTATGAATTCACAATGGGTATGATATTCAAATTCACATTAACAAATTAAAAAAAAATTTATTTCTAAATTTATTCATTAAGGGGACCATAAAATTCTTAAAACGTTTAAAATAATCATTTAAAAAAAGTGTCAGTGTAAATATATTTTTGTATATGTGTTGTGATTTGCATTATAATATAAAAAAATTTGAATAGCCCTGCAATTGAAGTTCAGAATTTCCAACTGAAGTTCAGAAAATGAAAGTTGAAGTTCAGAAATTTCAATTTAAGTTAAGAAAATTACAATTGAAGTTCAGAAAATTACAACTGAAATTCAGGAAATTACAATTGAAGTAAAAATTTCCAATTGAACTTCAATTATAATTTTCTGAACTACAATTGTCATTTTCTGAATAATCAATTTTAAGTTTCTGAATTAAAAATGGAATATCTAAACTTCAATTTTAATTTACTAAGCTTTGATTGCTATTTTCAAAAATTAAATAAAAATTCTGAACTTCAGTTGTAACTTTCTGAACTTATATTTAAAAAGGTGTAGTAAACAACAACGACAACGTTTGCACAAGATACCAAAAGCTTCTACACACGTACACAAAAACGAAACAAAAGGTGTCACATCTGCAACTAGAGCATAGCCAAATGGAGACACCAATAAAAATGAAAGCTTCCTACACCTGTACCTCACAATTCAGTGGAGATCGTCCCTAATTCTATTTTCATTCATTCGCTTAACCGGCCTATCCGGTAAATCCTGCGTGAGGAGCTATCACTTGAAGAATTATAAATTGTCTGGCGATCTTCTCTCCCCAATATATCGAAGCCCATTCACTCTACACCGCTCATTATGCTGAACAGGTATAATCGGAGACTTAAGGTGCATGATTTTTTTCCATCGAAAGAGGACTAGGTAAAAATGGTATTCTACGTTTTAATTGTAGGCTAACAATGTTTATGTGTTTGTTTCCGGTGCCCAATTAAGCAAAATCCTTCACGGCTTCGAGTTTAGTGCATCTAACAACAGTCCCTCCATACCCAATGTGCTGCTCCGTTTTCAAGGTCTGTAAAAGCAATAGCATCGACATATTACTGCAATTTAACGCTGTTATTCTAGATGGAACCTTCGGGTAGGTTAGATGAACTAATCGATCCATAAGGATCCTGAATGGTTTGTATTTGATCAAAGCATTACTAGAAGTTTATTCAATTACTAATCAAATGTAGAACAAGAACCTACATTTGTTATAAAATACGCTTGGCAGATACTGTAAGCTGTATTTTACCCTTCTATTTGCTATTTCGAGATCTGATGATTATGCGGCTTCTTGAAGCTGTAGCCTTAATCTGGCAAGCTCAATATTTATGTTAAAATTTTCTAACTGCAACGTGAAGTTCTTACAATTCCTATACGACTATACCGAATTTCAATGTATGTGACGCTAGAAGGCATCGCCCAATAAGAAAACCCATCCATAGCCTACAGTCAACAATTTTAAGTGATGACAATTTCTTTCCTAGTCTAATAATGTACGACCCGCACATGATCGTTGACATTTTTTAGCTCCGCTCTTGGTACCACTTGTTTGATCATATACAACTTTTGCTTTCTCTTTATCTCAGTTATTCTAATTGGGTCGGCTATAATATATGCTTCGCTGGGCTCTCCTACTGTGTATTGGACAGCGCATTCATTATTTGCTGCAGATTGGAATTCGCTCGTCCGACCATATTGTACATTTGAGTGTATGCATTTAACCAGCTTTTGCCTCCCAGGTTGAGAGCTTGCTCGAAAATTGCCGATTACCTACACTCTCATAATTTTTAGCGGATATATTGCAATTATCATTTCATTTCATAGTTCATCGCCAGTAAGGTTCGTCCTCTTCAGGACGAGATTTGCTCTAGTCATAACTTTAGCATCAGATTCAAGTCGGGGACCAGGTCGCTAGTATAGTGATTGCAGGAATTTGCCTCGATCTTTAAACTCCAGTCATCTGCTAGGTTTTCTGGTAGAAATTTCTTGGAATTGGCAGCGATATTACGTTCTTTATCGTATGAGATATTTTTCAGGTGGTAAGTATGGAGTAAGCCATATGCACGCTCTACTAATTTGAGGGATTAGGTAATTGTGCGTGCCGAGTGTATACATGCTTTTCTCTCATCTTGTCTATCACAAGGTAAGAGTCTGAACTAATATTTGGGCATCTTAGTGCCGCGCATTCAGAACACTGGTGTTCCTCCGTCCTGGAACTTGGTGTATATTTTTATGTTGTAGCCTACAAAAATCGATTGTCATAATTCGAACATCGGCGATCTCAGTTAATCTCAACCCTTTGGGAAATATGAAGGCCACAATTTATAATTTTCCCATCTTAGGTAGGAAAGGGGAAGGTTAAATCTGTCATATTCTCCCATTGCATAAACCTGCTCTCAATTGTTTACAATGAATGAGAGATAATTTTCCAACCTGTATAATGCTCCCACAGAAGCTTTATAATTACTTCCTGATTTCTAGAGCGACAAAGAGTCATATATCGAAACCTTTAAGCTAGTATTGAAGAAGGCGCAGTCAACAAATTTTAAAATCAAATTCGGATTTAACGGAAAAAGCCCTAAAACTTCCTATGCTCTAAGCCATTTTTAAGTTTAAGTTTCCTTGGGGAGAATTCCTTGCAACATCTGAAATTATAGTCACCAAGTTCTCCGGTGTTTAAAACCTTTAACAAAATGCTATGCTAATCATTTTCGTTTTCATTTCAATGCAGCTCCCAGTCTTCTACCGTAATCACTCTTATGCGCTTTGGAAATAAATCAAAGTTTCAATTTATCTTCTTTATAAGACGACTAGGCGTATGAGTAACATTAACATAAAGTTGATTGAACGTAGAGATTTTTTTTCTTCATAAGCTCTTCAACAAATTTAAGGTTGACAATAGACAAAACAAAAAATTATTCAGCAACAAGTTCAAGTTCATAAGCATTTGACGAATGTGATAAACAGCATTTTTTTGTCTTGATTATTTACCTTTTACCGGCAACAGAATTGATTAACGCGCAAACGCCGCGCAAAGCATTTTAGTCAATATATAAAAATAATTTGCCTACTCTGTGTCGCTCTTTTTATTATGCTTAGAATAACATTGGAAGAGAAATCAATGCAGGAAATACATATCGTGCCCCACGAGCAATGTGTTAGAGCATAGAGTTTTATATATTAACCCATATCACCCCGAGGTTGCCATATGGCAACGCGCTGTGGAAATGTTTCTAACATGTATACGGAAGGGTCCTCGTTCGACCCCCTGAACCCAAATCAAAAGTGTCTAAAATATTTGTACGTCTGCTTTTCTTTCTGTATGTTTGTACTCGCGGCATTCTTAAACCACTGCATAAAATTGATTGCAACTTTCACTATGCTTCAGCCGAGGTTTATCTAACCATTCAGGATACATTGAAGGTCCCTAGGCTCCTAGAGTCTTGAGACCCGAAACACTGACCCGCGTATCTTTTTCAAATATGTTTGTACAATATAAGTACCAAATAAAAACTGGTGATGAGGGTTTTAACAAAAAAGTATATCTCAACCCGTTTACGAGGTATGAGCCAAAATGTAGACAAGATGTATCCCTGAAGCATATTCAAAATAAAATTATCGAATGATATGCACACATGGGGGTATTAATAAATTATCTTTTATATCTTGCTTTCTTGAGGACATATTCACATTTGAGTGTGAAACAAGGATATCCTCAAAATGTGGTTTGAGAATACAGGCATCAAGCGAAAGAGCAGAGCAACGGTTTTTAGGTTGTTTTAAGTGCAATATCCTAATTTCTGAAGTAAATTTCACACGTTGGGTAATTAGACCACAGGGGTGCCTGAACCGAAAATCGTAATTTTTTGCCCATTTCGTTTCACATCTCCTCTCTCATAAAATGTCAAAAACACCCGATGTCTGTGTATGATATGTATGAATCAAAGAAATAATACAAGTGTTCGATGTTATTATAAATACAAACATTTGTAAGATATTAGTCCCACGGAAGCGGTTTAGATGTTAGGTGTTTTTCGTAGGAGAGTAGTTAGGAAACTCTAACCGGACCACAATTTATTGTCATTAAAAGCTAGGTGAAGAGAACAGCGCAAGTTGTTTCAACTGAAGCAAAAATTAAGTTGCACCTACTATAGAATTTGTTGGTGGCTCTACCATATAATCTATGTAAGATTTTTTCTTCAGTACAACAACTTATTTTATGGGGTTTTTATGCCGCGAATTTTATACCATACTATCAAACAATTATCCCACTCAACTAGATCTAAAAGTTTCTTTGTCATTTGAAATAGAGAATACATCAATAGCTTTAGACCACCGAATAACCAATTTATGCATACAAAGTAGATGGCCGCCGTGGTGTGATGGTAGCGTACTCCGCCTACCACACCGAATATCCTAGGTTCACGCCCCGGCAAATCAACATCAAAATTTTAGAAACATGGGTTTTCAATTAGAAGAAAATTTGTAAATGCGGGGTCACACTTCGGCAGTGTTTGGCAATTACTCCGAGTGTATTTCTGCCATGAAAAACTCTCAGTGAAAACTCATCTGCCTTGCAGATGCCGTTCGGAGTCGGCATAAAACAAATAGGTCCCGTGCCACCAATTTGTAGGAGTACGACGCAAATTAGAAGAGAAGCTCTGCCTAAAATCTCTTCAGAGATTATTGCGGCTTATATTTTTTTATGCATACGAAATAGCGGCAAATAGCTGGTTCTTTATAAAAAAGACTTCATTTTATGTTAACGAGCGCAAAAACGATTACTTGATGAGGACGTTTGCTCGATATCGGGCCTAAGACTCTCCCACTAGACCGACCCGTTTGAAAACTTGATAGGCATGATAGCAGCTTTTGTAACATGTTTTTATATTTCAGCTTATAGACGATACCCTGCCCGAGTGAATTTCGGAGTTTTTAGTGGTTCAAAAAGTATAAACTCTATCTTATACCGTTTTCATACATATACTTTATCGAATCACAATTATATTTATGAAATAATTAATGTTCCCTTTTCATACAGGGCCTTGTACTTCATTAAGCGAAAATCTGTCAGCAGCCCCAATAAAATATTTTGTTTTTCAAAAAATATGTAGTTAAAATCGAAAGCAGCCGCTTCCTTCTTAAATATAAATACAATCAAAATAAAATGCATGTGCAAGTACCCATAGATGTTGCACCTAACCAAATGTATGTCTATTTTCGAAAAATCCATATTATCTTTTGCAGCAAATGCAGAAAAAATTAAATTTTGAATGTTTTCGTGTTTTCGTAAATTATTAGAAATAATTTATTTTTTATTGTCATTTGTTATATTGACAATAAAATTCGAAGCACTAAACAAAACCGACTGGATTTTTCACTTGATCAGGCATTCAATAAAGCAATAATAAGATTATGAAGAATTTGTATTTTGTATGGAAGATTGAGTTCAATTAGAGCTTTAATGTAGAAAACCTGACTAATTATTTTATTAAGCCTCTGCGTGAAATTGGCATTATAACACTTAGAGGATATGAGAATATGTGACCATTTCTTAGCTTTCTGGTTTGATATCCTATCCTTTATTTTCCAGATCGCAGAACGTGACAGTGCCCTTAGTTTTACTGTCCAACCCTGAAAAAGAAATGTTTCTAGGTTTTAAAAATCATTTTCACAAAGGACCCTGTTCCCTCATACTTTGAAAATATTCGAGAACAGCAAAGTTAAATGGAATTAAGACAACTCCTTTAACTCGTCAGAGTGTCCGTCGCAAGACAAAAAGAGGTTAAGAAAACAATTCCAAACAAATTTTAAACTGCAAAATTCCTACAGTTGGCATCATATTTCTATTTGTGTACGCAAATTTCCAAAATACTCTCGAGTGTAGCAACGGATTGCAACAGAAATGTAAGTACATAATTATACCAGGGGGACGCGATTTATTTTTGTGCATAGATTGCACGAAATGCACGGATTGCATTGTCACAACAACAAAAAATACATATATGCAATCCGTTCAGTTTGCAGTATGCTGAAACCTATGTATATTTACGTGCAACGAATTTTAGGAAATTAATATCAACCCCACCTCAACGGTTTTTCCTCTCAACTTCTTCTGAAGCATGCTATAATTTCACAATAGGATGCTCGCAAAATCTTGCATATTTTCTCGTAGGATATACACAATCACGCAAGCCGTGCACCTTGCAAGATAATGTGAATCCTCATATTGTTGAAAGCAGGAGTCTCTAAGAAAGTCGATTGTGAAACAACAACAACAACAACAACAGCTGGCGAACTGTATACATTTTTTTTGCACTCTTCTTTGAGCATTCAAACAAATACATATTACATAGGTTTGTATGTATTTTAAATGTTAGCGATAAATTGTTACTGTTACACAAATTGAAAAATCGCAACATACGAATCGGCAAAACCACAGTCTACAAAAAGAACTCGTGCGGTTAAGTAAAAAAGATTATTATAAGGTGGCGGAAAATCAGCTGTTGAGTGCTTAAATTGCGTCAAATAGGAAATTAAACAAGCTAAATGTTACAGCTACCCTAAATGTTAGCTCTCTTAACCGTTAGTCGTAAGCAGGGTTTTGCTATGCGTGCATCGAAAGCGGTTTAAAATTAATTATTAACTTCAGTTTGTAATAAATAATGCATAAGGAAAAAAGTGAAGTTAATTTAGTAAAAAGAAAAAAAACAGAAAAAATGTTTTTTGTTAATAACTAAATTATCATTTACTGGAGTGTTAGTGAAGAAAGTTTTAGATGTGTGAGAGCCAAAGTTTGCATAATTGAAAATTTTCATTTAGAAAATTTCGTATCGGTGATTGTGAGTGTTTTGTTGTGAAAAAGCTACATGTTTACATTGTATATAAATAAACGCAGACATATTTGTTGTATATGGAATTTTGCATTGGCATTGGTGAACTTGAACTTCACGTAGGTTGTGATTAAGCAAATTAAATCGGATTTGATTACGTTTCTATGGCAAAGTAAAAGATTTGTCGTCATACACAAAATCGTATAAGTTCGTTTGCAGATGTGTTTGTTTGATTCATGAAGATAGCTGCAAAGTGATAAAACTAAAAAAATAACAAAATTCAGTGCCAAAATTTAAAAAATTTTCAATGCCTTCAATAGTTTTTTATACTCAGTTGAGCAGAGCTCACAGAGTATATTAACTTTGATTGGATAACGGTTGGTTGTACAGGTATAAAGGAATCGAGATAGATATAGACTTCCATATATCAAAATCATCAGGATCGAATAAAAATTTGATTGAGCCATGTCCGTCCGCCTGTCCGTCCGTCCGTCTGTCCGTTAACAAGAAAACTTGAGTAAATTTTAAGGTATCTTGATGAAATTTGGCACGTAGGTTCCTGAGCACTCATCTCAGATCACTATTTAAAATGAACAATATCGGACTATAACCACGCCCACTTTTTCGATATCGAACATTTCGAAAAACCGAAAAAGTGCGATAATTCATTACCAAAGACGAATAAAGCGATGAAACTTGGTAGGTGAGTTGAACTTATGACTATGAATAGAAAACTAGTAAAATTTTGAACAATGGGCGTGGCACCGCTAACTTTTAAAAGAAGGTAATTTAAAAGTTTTACAAGCTGTAATTTGGCAATCGTAGAAGTTATCATGTTGAAATTTGGCAGGAACGTTACTACTATTACTATATATATGTCTAATAAAAATTAGCAAAAACGGAGAACGACCACCCCCACTTTAAAAAAAAATTTGTTTAAAGTCAAATTTTAACAAAAAATTTAATATCTTTACAGTATATAAGTAAATTATGTCAACATTCAACTCCAGTAATGATATGGTGAAACAAAACGCAAAAATAAAAGAAAATTTCAAAATGGGCGTGGCTCCGCCCTAGTGTCTAGGATACTTTTAATGCCATAAGTCGAACAAAAATTTACCAATCCTTGTGAAATTTGATAGGGGCTTAGATTCTGGGACGATAACTTATTTCTGTGAAAAAGGGCGAAATCGGTTGAAGCCACGCCTAGTTTTTATACACAGTCGACCGTCTGTCCTTCCGCTCGGCCGTTAACACGATAACTTGAGCAAACATCGATATATCTTTACTAAACTCAGTTCATGTACTTTAACTAGCGTGTTTCACGAACACAGTAACTACCTGTCATGCATAGACGACGTACCTAAACGAACAGTTCTGTACATATCTGTGAAACACGATCACGACAGAACCAATTTCAACACTGAAGATGACACAATGTCGAGGCCGGTGTGTCTCCAAACCACAATTTACAATGGATGAGGGAAAATATTTCAAAAATAATATTCTTACCCTGTTGGAAAAACCTCTAAGATGGGGTATTTAAAAAAAAGGTTGGCAATCTTGGAAAGTATTCTGAAGCAGATTTTTTCCCGGCTGAAAACTGAGATGGGCTAGACCCTAATGGCGCTTGTTTGCGGAGCACACCGGATCAGTATCCCGTAATCAATCCATCAACACCGATAACCATCTTAAAAAGCTCGAAAGGTGGATTTATTGCTAACAGAAGTTAAGTAACGATAACTATATTAGGATAGTTGGATGTGGAGTTCAGAGCTCGTTTACAATAAGTACAACATGAGATACAAAAGATTCTCTAGATGGCGTACTAGTTATTTGTCATGTTCTATAGTATTATTTGTCGTTTTAAAGGCCTTAATTGTGTGCAATTGCTTCTGTCACAATTTTATAAATATAATCCAACAACTTTCTTTACTTTAGGACACTTTTTCTGCAGATTTCGTCCATTTATATAAATGAAATGGTGTGGTGGTAGCGTGCTCCGTTTACCACATCGAAGAGCCTTAGTTCACGCTCCGGGGCAAATCAACATCAGTCTTAGAAATAAGATTTTTAAATTAGAAGACAGTTTTTCTGAGCGGGGTTAGCCCTCGGTAGTGATTTCGCAAGCACTCCGAGAGTATTTCTACAACTGCCTGACAGGATGTTAAAGATGGCTACTTTTTAGCGTTTTGACAGGATGTCCAATATGGCGGCGCATAGGGCGGCGGGTGATAGAAAGAGATCGCAATAGTCAATTTAAATCAGGTGATCGGTTCTGTATGTAATTTAGATATCTATGCATAAGTTATCACATTTGTCTTATTCACAACGCTTTTTTTTCAGTTTGAAATTTGATGATATCGTGAAAAAGAATTTAGCAAATTTATTTGTCTTTTATAGATATTCATGAGATAATAAACCTTAAAGCGTTTAATTTAATTTACTTGAAGCATATTTGTAATTAAAAATAATATTTCTGTCAATGCACAATTGCTTGTACTTGTATTGCAAATGTTGATGGTATTAAATCGCTCTACTTATCATTCAATAGATCAAAGTTTTATTGATATAACTGATAAGGGTATCAGCAAAATGCATTATCAAGTATGCTTGGTAATACCCGATCAGAGCTACGTATATGTGTCGATATATATAAACACAGCCCCAAATCGATAGATGGCTCTTTTTTTTAGATTTTTATCTAAGTATTACAGAACTGACAACGACTGCTAGCACGTTTCCAATTCACACGAGAGAGACCAGCGAAACGTTGGTTTGGAATGGTGAAATAAGCCTTTTATTTGCACAAAACGCTAATGGTCACAAGAGCGTAAGTCAATATTCTTTAACTATGAAATGTGTTACTTGAAAACTCGAATAATGAAATCCTTACTCTTCTCTGAGACCAAGTTAATAATGTCAATGGGATGATAAAAGCATATAAAATTGTCTAAAGCATATGATTGGGGCTTCGATCTACTGCTGTATATGAAATAAAGTAAATAATTTAGGCCGAGCTTATCTTCCAATTAGCGTCGTGCTCACTTTAGATTTTTCCACTAGTTGGCGGGACGGACCTAGATGTTTAGTGTAGACTCCGAACGGTATCTGCAGGGCAGATAAGTTTTCACTGAGAAGTTTTTTCATTGCAGATATACAGTCGGAGTGTTTGCGAGCCCGCTTAGGGCCCGGTTTGCTCGAAAGCGGTGCCGCTAGGGAGCGTGTCATTATTCTGTATTACAAAATTCTGGGTGACAAAATTCTGTAAATTGCAAAAAAATTCTGCTTGAACAAAATTCTGCTTTTTTAAAATTCTGCTTTTTAAAATTCTGCTTTCTAAAAGTCTGCTTCTTCAAAATTCTGCATGTTTAATTCTGGAAGTCAAAATTCCAGAATCATGGCATGGCGTAGCCGGTATTGGATCGGCTAAGGGTTATTTTTTTAAAGTGCGGCCGAAGGCCGCCTACGCAGAAGGGTATACTACGCAGACGGACATCACCATGGCGGTAGCCACGGTTTTACCACACACCCGGACTTGGCATGGCGTAGCCCAGGGTTATTTTTTATAAGCGCGCCGAAGGCCGCCTATGCAGAAAGGTGTTCTACGCAGTGCATGGCGCACTTTTTCAAAATAATTACATGACCTCTTTAACATTGTTACATTATATTTTAATACAGAATTTTGTAACACAGGATTTTGTAATACAGAATTTTGAAAGCAGAATTTTAGAAAAGCAGAATTTTAAAAAAGCAGAATTTTGTTTTTAGAATTTTGTACAGACAGAATTTCGACACCAACCCGTTGAAATAACTAAACTAATTTATTCGCTTGACAAAGAACTTGGTCGAATTAACCGTAATTCGATCAATTTCACAAAAATCCCCGTTAAGTCAAGAACAACAGAAATATTTGTTGATCTTAATTTCAGTGATTAGAAAAAAGGTTTTCTAAAGGTTTGGTTTTCTCGCAAAGCGGTGTCGCTGTATTACGACCGCTAGAGAACGGCCGGTTTAGCGGTAAACCTCGAACCACGATCGGCAAAATTAAATTCCACAATTCGTCTTGTTTCTTTAGGTTTTTGTAGTTTTTATGAAGCACATACATATGTACAAAAAAAAAGACCATGTTAACAAAATTAGAATTAAAAATATTGTTTATTGTTATAAACAATTTGAAGTATTTGACAAAATTTTCACCGCTTTGAGTATACCGGTGGGAAAAAACGGTGATGAATGAGTTTGTACAGCCATGAAGGCAATCATATTTATTGCCCTGCCACTAAATTACGATACGGTGAACTTCACCGTCTTCTTAGTTTCCACATATGTAATTATTTTCACATTGCATAGCTATATAGCGGCAGAACAGAAATTGTCGCTCTTAAGTTAACAAAATTCTGTAAAATTGACAGATTCCTAATCAATCTAACTAATTTTTTTGTTAACACAACTGATCTCACTGGTCATTTCAACAGCTATCAACAGTCAATACATGAGCAAATTTCAAAGAGAATTTTACGCTCACTGCGCTCTCTACTTTATACTTATGACGATGGTGCCACTTGGAAAAAAAATACGGAAATAAGAAAACAACCAAATCGAAAAAACACACAAAATGGGAAACAACAAAAAACTAGTTTTTCAGTTATCAACACAAAACGAAAACCCCTTTTTGAATTTACTGTGCAAAAAATTATGAGATACCGAGACACCTATTTATCGGGTACAATTTTGCAACTTCTCCTCCAAGCGAAATGCAAAATTGCGCCCTCTTGTTGCAAAATATTTGTTTGATCGAACAGGATTTTTCCAAAGTTAGTAACATTTGGTTCAAGTTTTACGAATTTTCACTCACGCTCGTATCTAATAAGATAATAATGTTGCTGTTTCCGACAACATAAAAGTTTGAGAATTGTATTTTTTGGCGACCTTATTCTTCAAATAACTATCTTATTTAGCTGGCTCGAGGTCTGTGTTGTAAAATAAAACACCGTTGATGATTTTTTCTTTTTTCTCAACCAATATATTTCGACTGCTCTGCGGCAATCGTCATCAGGGTTACAAAACTAATAAAAACAAAAATAATAATAAATAAACAATTAACAAATTATCACAAAAATTTTTTTATCATTTTATGTGCAGATGTATAATGATAAAAAATTTTTTGTGATAATTTGTTAATTGTTTATTTATTATTATTTTTGTTTTTATTAGTTTTGTAACCCTGATGACGATTGCCGCAGAGCAGTCGAAATATATTGGTTGAGAAAAAAGAAAAAATCATCAACGGTGTTTTATTTTACAACACAGACCTCGAGCCAGCTAAATAAGATAGTTATAAAAGTTTGAGTTGTTTGGAATCGTTTCAATTTAAAGTGTTACGAAAATTAAACTTGCCGAATTACATGTAAAGTTACTTCAGTGGTGAATTACTTTCCTGCGATTTGATTCTTTACTTTTCTATACCTTACAAGTTCTCTATTTAAAATGTTAAGTCAAACATTTATATTAAATGTTTTGTTCGAAACAATCAAGTGTGGCAACTACATGCGAGAGAAGAAATTGAGAATGAGCTGAGCTGCAACTGAAAGAATTGAGAAACAGTTTTGTGACTACTATTTTCATTTCTATTTGCAAAGCGAAGTTCAAAACTATAAATTAAATAAATTATAAAATATAAAGTTTGGTGAAAGTGTGTTTAATAAAACAAAATAATAAAGTGTAAAAGTTTTAATGTGTGCCAGCATATTTGATGTGCGCGCAATTGAAGTTCGGTTAGTAAGTGCCACCTTGGTGTGATGGTAACGTGCTCCGCCTACCACACCGGATGCCCTGGGTTCACACCCCGGGCAAAGCAACTTCAAAATTTTAGAAATAAGGTTTTTCAATTAGAAGACAATTTTTCTAAGCCGAGTCGCCCCTCGGTAGTGTTTGGTAAGCACTCCAAGTGTATTTCTGCCATGAAAAGCTTTCAGTGAAAACTCATCTGCCTCGCAGATGCCGTTCGGAGTGGGCTTAAAAGAAGTAGATCCCGTCCCGCCAATTTGTAGGAAAAATTGAAAAGGAGCACGACGCAAATTGGAAGAGAAGCTCGGCCTTAGATCTCTTCGGAGGTCATCGCGCCTTATATTTATTTATTTTTTTTGTCGCAACAATCATTTGACTACTAAAACGGTCAATTACGAATCAACGAGTTGTGCGCCGTGGAGTCAACATCTTGTTGCGATGGATAAAAATTTACAGAAATTTCGGTTGAATTGACCTGTATTTTGGTTGATTTTACTAGTATTTTCTTCCAGTGATTGAAAAAACTTTTTTCTAAATTTTTGGGGTTGCTTTGTCCGGAAATTGAATCCAAGTGGTAGGCGGAGTACCACGACGACCGCTCCTGCATATTGCGACATATTTATTGGAGTGTTCGGTAAAAGTGTAGTTGAGAGGTCGACTGCTAATATGCTACCAAAAAATCGAGAGAGGTGTCAAACGACGCGCCATGACATCAGTATTAATAATCCGAAGGCCGAAACTAAAAATGTTTACTCTTTCAAAACATATTAACGAAAAACCGAAAAATGACCCGCGGGACCCTCCGAAGCCGGGGGTGGGATTCTGAGTATTTTTGCGCAGATCATCTTTTTGCACATATATAAAATTACCCTGGGTGGTTCCAACACCGCTTTGGAGACCAAAACTATATCCGCGCAAAACACTTATGTTCACAATTTTTTTGTGGTTAAACAAGCATTACAACAACATGAAAATCGCCAACTTCAACTGCAAATATCTCCGGACAGAGATAAAATTTTTCTTTTCCGCTTTCGGATTATTGTTGTCGAAGTCAATACGCGTCTTTTACACCTCTCTCGATATTTTATGACGCGTATTAGCTGTCGACCCCTCAACTAGACTTTACCGAGTGTTCAAAGTAGAAACTTCAAATAATGCAATCTTTCATATACATATGTACATACATACATCCATAAGCTTTTTACAAAAATGCCTACTTAAGTCCACCGAAAAAGCTGTTTTTATATAAATATGGTTTGGTCAATAATAATTTTCTCTTTGCACTATCCTACGAAGATGTATTTTGCAAACATCTTTACAGTTGTTCCAATAGCTACAACAAATAAACACCTAGAAGACAACTAATATTTGGCCAAAATGTGCTTATCATAGACTGGTTTGGCATGTATCGATCCAGCAAAAACTGGGATAAGCGGTTGTAATCAATAAGGAATACTAGCTTAACTCGTGACAGATAAACTTTAGAATAAAGTAAATATGGTACATCATAGGCCCTATAATAACGCTTTAATTTAGGCTTGATGATGCTACAAACAAGCCAAATCACTAGGACAAATAAAAAAAATAATAATAATAACGCTGATTAAACTAGTTTCAATAAATATAAAAAAAATCAGTTAGAAACGTAAATCATATATTTTTCACTGACTGATAAGATTTATTTCTGTTGTTTGGCGTACTTGAGAATTATATACACTTTCTGGGCAGGCAGAACCGATTCCGAGGAGTAGCCCCGTTAAGAAATACTTACAATAAGTATTTTTAATGTAACTTGTCACGTAACTTCAACTTACCAATGCAAGCTTTATTTTATATTTGCAAAAAGACTTCGGTTAATATATGTCATACTATATTATATATTATATACTGTGGCGAATTTTAGCATCACTAAGCTGTTAGTAAATAAAGGCACAACAACAAAGCAAGCAACACGTGGGTACATGAACACATCAATCATCATTTACACACATACATGGAAGGCGACGAGAACTACATGCACGCACATAACCAGGAGCTTGAAGTGAAGAGTTCTTACTCACACATACACACGCATATAACTAATTACAAAGCAGGAGATACAAGAGTTGTAGAAGGTGAAACGTCCAGACCTTTGGAGATATATGCGGACGAGGCTACAGTGAGTATAAAAGCAGCGCTATCTGAGTAATAACTAATCAGTTTTGATTTAAACATGCTATTGGTTGTGAAGTACAACTCCCAAAGTAATCTTAACAAAGACGAGTTTGCAATACTGAATATTGGAGTGATTTATTCAACAGTTTAGCGATTCGAACGTTAGCAGAAGGTGCATAAATATCAGAAATCCTCAGAATTCGTTACAATACATTATATGTACATACCCTATTCTACCTGGTTCATAAACCTTATTATATTCAATGTATGCTGTTATTATAGCGCTTTATGTAAGCCTGATTATAAGTGAGTTATAAGCCCTATATAAAAGATCCTATTAAGCTTTATAATAAGATGGTTATAATCTTCCTAATGGCTTATAATAATTCCTTATGTAAGCGTTATTTAATATGGGCTACAAACCTTCAAATAAACCTTAGGCCTGAGTACAGAAAAACAGGGAGTGTATATTATAAGGAATACGCCATAAAACTTATATTCCTTATAAAATTTAGGCCTGATGCCATAAGACTTTGGACAATGAAATAAGCCTTTCATAAGTTTCAAATTTTTTGCTGCGAAAATATCAATCAGAATTGTAAATGAGTTGTACATGCCAGGTGTTGATCGATCACAGTACTTTGTTGTGTACTTTACTTATGTATGTACGTTTTTCATAAGAACTCTGGATTTAAAAGTTAATCAGGTCACTTAAACTAGTTCGTACTTGACAAATGTAATTTCTAAATAAACATACAGACTTCAAGCCTCTTATTCATAAAAATCAAAAAGATTTTCAAAGCTATTATAAATGAATATTTTCGTTTGTTTTTTGAATAAGAAGTTGAAATTTATTTGCCTATACTGAGCTATCAAGTTATAACTAAATTTTGCTTGCCATTACTTTTTAAGTGGTAACATATTTTCTACTTTAAATCGTTGAAGAATGTAAAAGAAAGTTTACCTTCAACTCTACACACCTTCAACTCCTCACAAAGCGAATTAAAAAGAATCTAGTTTCTCTTTGTCCTTCGCATTGTCTGGGATTACGTGCATTACATTGCAATGCATTAGTACTCACTATATGAGTGGAGGTTTCTTGGAAGAAATAAGATAGACGCAATTCAGCCCCTTCATATACTTTCTTGCATTAACCTTTTCTAAAATTGCATTTAAACTTCATTTGTTATTCCGTAACCTAAGAAAAGATACAATCACTATATATAGTGCATTTCCGCCTAAAAGTAAGCTAAATTTTATATGTATGGTTTTCTCAACACAGTTAAAAATGAATGTCAGTTTTAATATTTGAAAAACTCACGCTCCCCTTTCCCACCATCTTCTTTTATTTCTTTCCACTTCAAACAGTATTCAAATTGTTAATCTAGCATTAGAAATGTCAGAGAAAGTTTGCAAAATACATTGAAACTTCTTAAATTTTTCCCACTTTTTCATTTTCAATAACTGTTTTCATAGCTATTTTGGTTAACATTATTAATACGGGAGTATACGTCAAGAAACCGTTATCACTTTTGTGCTCTTAAGCCTACGGATGTTAAAAATCCATTGAAATTCGGCTGATATGTTCCACTTTGACCACGTCTAGGTTAGATTGAACTGACCGCTCAATAAAAACCTCGCATAGACTGAACGTATCCATAGTGTTACTATAATTTGTTTGACGACCAAACGTGGCAAATACTAAACATTTTCTAAGATCTAACATAATTACTAACTCGTCACCTAGCGACTCTGCCGCTCCTAATAGATGGAGCCTTGACCTGGCGACCGCAGGACACGAACACAGAACGTAGTCAGCCGTTTATTCGCAGCTCACACTTCCTACGTATGCTGTTACTGACGAGGCCTAACTTATAAGCATGTGTGCAGTTAGTATGACCATCGTAAGCTTTAAGTCTTATTCCTTCAGAGATATGACCACGCATAGCCCTTAAACATTTTTACTGGAACAAACTATTTCAAAATATCATAAAATTGAAAAGAATAATAACAAATTAGATATTTGCACTGCTTTTATATTAAGGCAGTTCAGGGTTTTACGTAGAGCATACGATTTCTTCTCGAACACAAGCGAGATTTTCGAGACCCGAGAAATCGAGGACTCGACTTCTCGCGAGATTCTCGTATATCGAAGTACTCGTAAATCTCGCGAGCTTCTCGACATTCTTACTTAATCGCTGTATGGACAGTATTTATACAATTGGCTTTTTTTACTTGTGACTTTTTTGTTGATTATATTGCTTCAGTGAAATTTAACTCAAAACATATTTATTATACATATAATTTTGTTCGCAATATTTTATTTTTCAACGAGACATCAAGAACACGGCTTCTCGCGAGATTCTCGAATCTCAAATTACTCGTAAGGCTCGCGAGACTCTCAAATCTCGAATTACTCGTAACACTCGCGATCTGCTCGACTTTCAATTCAGTCGCTGCATTGGCAATATTCTATACATTTCGGGGTTTTTTACTTGTGGTTTTGCGGACATTTTGGCTTGTGCTCCAGAAGAAATCATAACCTCTATATAAAACAGCCAATGAATCGATTAAGTTGAATGTCGAGAAGCTCGCGAGTCTTACGAGTAATCTCGAGAAGCACGCGAGCTTCTCGACATTCAACTTAATCGATTCATTGGCTGTTTTATATAGAGGTTATGATTTCTTCTGGAGCACAAGCCAAAATGTCCGCAAAACCACAAGTAAAAAAACCCGAAATGTATAGAATATTGCCAATGCAGCGACTGAATTGAAAGTCGAGCAGATCGCGAGTGTTACGAGTAATTCGAGATTTGAGAGTCTCGCGAGCCTTACGAGTAATTTGAGATTCGAGAATCTCGCGAGAAGCCGTGTTCTTGATGTCTCGTTGAAAAATAAAATATTGCGAACAAAATTATATGTATAATAAATATGTTTTTGAGTTAATTCACTGAAGCAATATAATCAACAAAAAAGTCACAAGTAAAAAAAGCCAATTGTATAAATACTGTCCATACAGCGATAAGTAAGAATGTCGAGAAGCTCGCGAGATTTACGAGTACTTCGATATACGAGAATCTCGCGAGAAGTCGAGTCCTCGATTTCTCGGGTCTCGAAAATCTCGCTTGTGTTCGAGAAGAAATCGTATGCTCTACGTAAAACCCTGAACTGCCTTAATATAAAAGCAGTGCAAATATCTAATTTGTTATTATTCTTTTCAATTTTATGATATTTTGAAATAGTTTGTTCAGTAAAAATGTTTTAAGGGCTATGCGTGGTCCATATCTCTGAAGGAATAAGACTTAAAGCTTACGATGGTCATACTAACTGGACACAGTGCTTATAAGTTAGGCCTCGTCAGTAACAGCATACGTAGGAAGTGTGAGCTGCGAATAAACGGCTGACTACGTTCTGTGTTCGTGTCCTGCGGTCGCCAGGTCAAGGCTCCATCTATTAGGAGCGGCAGAGTCGCTAGGTGACGAGTTAGTAATTATGTTAGATCTTAGAAAATGTTTAGTATTTGCCACGTTTGGTCGTCAAACAAATTATAGTAACACTATGGATACGTTCAGTCTATGCGAGGTTTTTATTGAGCGGTCAGTTCAATCTAACCTAGACGTGGTCAAAGTGGAACATATCAGCCGAATTTCAAGGATTTTAACATCCGTAGGCTTAAGAGCACAAAAGTGATAATGGTTTCTTGACGTATACTCCCGTATTAATAATGTTAACCAAAATAGCTATGAAAACAGTTATTGAAAATGAAAAAGTGGGAAAATTTAAGAAGTTTCAATGTATTTTGCAAACTTTCTCTGACATTTCTAATGCTAGATTAACAATTTGAATACTGTTTGAAGTGGAAAGAAATAAAAGAAGATGGTGGGAAAGGGGAGGGCGTGAGTTTTTCAAATATTAAAACTGACATTCATTTTTAACTGTGTTGAGAAAACCATACATATAAAATTTAGCTTACTTTTAGGCGGCAATGCACTATATATAGTGATTGTATCTTTCTTAGGTTACGGAATAACAAATGAAGTTTAAGTGCAATTTTAGAAAAGGTTAATGCAAGAAAGTATATGAAGGGGCTGAATTGCGTCTATCTTATTTCTTCCAAGAAGCCTCCACTCATATAGTGAGTACTAATGCATTGCAATGTAATGCACGTAATCCCAGACAATGCGAAGGACAAAGAGAAAACTAGATTCTTTTTAATTCGCTTTGTGAGAGTTGAAGGTGTGTAGAGTTGAAGGTAAACTTTCTTTTACATTCTTCAACGATTTAAAGTAGAAAATATGTTACCACTTAAAAGTAATGGCAAGCAAAATTTAGTTATAACTTGATAGCTCAGTATAGGCAAATAAATTTCAACTTCTTATTCAAAAAACAAACGAAAATATTCATTTATAATAGCTTTGAAAATCTTTTTGATTTTTATGAATAAGAGGCTTGAAGTCTGTATGTTTATTTAGAAATTACATTTGTCAAGTACGAACTAGTTTAAGTGATCTGATTAACTTTTAAATCCAGAGTTCTTATGAAAACGTACATACATAAGTAAAGTACACAACAAAGTACTGTGATCGATCAACACCTGGCATGTACAACTCATTTACAATTCTGATTGATATTTTCGCAGCAAAAAATTTGAAACTTGAATGAAAGGCTTATTTCATTGTCCAAAGTCTTATGGCATCAGGCCTAAATTTTATAAGGAATATAAGTTTTATGGCGTATTCCTTATAATATACACTCCCTGTTTTTCTGTACTCAGGCCTAAGGTTTATTTGAAGGTTTGTAGCCCATATTAAATAACGCTTACATAAGGAATTATTATAAGCCATTAGGAAGATTATAACCATCTTATTATAAGCTTAATAGGATCTTTTATATAGGGCTTATAACTCACTTATAATCAGGCTTACATAAAGCGCTATAATAACAGCATACATGAATATAATAAGGTTTATGAACCAGGTAGAATAGGGTATGTACATATAATGTATTTGTAAACGAATCTGAGGATTTCTGATATTTATGCACCTTCTGCTAACGTTCGAATCGCTAAACTGTTGAATAAATCACTCCAATATTTAGTATTGCAAACTCGTCTTTGTTAGATTACTTTGGGAGTTGTACTTCACAACCAATAGCATGTTTAAATCAAAACTGATAGTTATTACTCAGATAGCGCTGCTTTATACTCACTGTAGCCTCGTCCGCATATATCTCCAAAGGTCTGGACGTTTCACCTTCTACAACTCTTGTATCTCCTGCTTTGTAATTAGTTATATGCGTGTGTATGTGTGAGTAAGAACTCTTCACTTCAAGCTCCTGGTTATGTGCGTGCATGTAGTTCTCGTCGCCTTCCATGTATGTGTGTAAATGATGATTGATGTGTTCATGTACCCACGTGTTGCTTGGTTTGTTGTTGTGCCTTTATTTACTAACAGCTTAGTGATGCTAAAATTCGCCACAGTATATAATATATAATATAGTATGACATATATTAACCGAAGTCTTTTTGCAAATATAAAATAAAGCTTGCATTGGTAAGTTGAAGTTACGTGACAAGTTACATTAAAAATACTTATTGTATGTATTTCTTAACGGGGCTACTCCTCGGAATCGGTTCTGCCTGCCCAGAAAGTGTATATAATTCTCAAGTACGCCAAACAACAGAAATAAATCTTATCAGTCAGTGAAAAATATATGATTTACGTTTCTAACTGATTTTTTTATATTTATTGAAACTAGTTTAATCAGCGTTATTATTATTATTTTTTTTATTTGTCCTAGTGATTTGGCTTGTTTGTAGCATCATCAAGCCTAAATTAAAGCGTTATTATAGGGCCTATGATGTACCATATTTACTTTATTCTAAAGTTTATCTGTCACGAGTTAAGCTAGTATTCCTTATTGATTACAACCGCTATCCCAGTTTTTGCTGGATCGATACATGCCAAACCAGTCTATGATAAGCACATTTTGGCCAAATATTAGTTGTCTTCTAGGTGTTTATTTGTTGTAGCTATTGGAACAACTGTAAAGATGTTTGCAAAATACATCTTCGTAGGATAGTGCAAAGAGAAAATATTATTGACCAAACCATATTATAAAAAAACAGCTTTTTCGGTGGACTTAAGTAGGCATTTTTGTAAAAAGCTTATGGATGTATGTATGTACATATGTATATGAAAGATTGCATTATTTGAAGTTTCTACTTTGAACACTCGGTAAAAGTCTAGTTGAGGGGTCGACAGCTAATACGCGTCATAAAATATCGAGAGAGGTGTAAAAGACGCGTATTGACTTCGACAACAATAATCCGAAAGCGGAAAAGAAAAATTTTATCTCTGTCCGGAGATATTTGCAGTTGAAGTTGGCGATTTTCATGTTGTTGTAATGCCTGTTTAACCACAAAAAATTGTGAACATAAGTGTTTTGCGCGGATATAATTTTGGTCTCCAAAGCGGTGTTGGAACCACCCAGGGTAATTTTTTATAATGTGCAAAAAGATGATCTGCGCAAAAATACTCAGAATCCCACCCCCGGCTTCGGAGGGTCCCGCGGGTCATTTTTCGGTTTTTCGTTAATATGTTTTGAAAGAGTAAACATTTTTAGTTTCGGCCTTCGGATATTAATACTGATGTCATGGCGCGTCGTTTGACACCTCTCTCGATTTTTTGGTAGCATATTAGCAGTCGACCTCTCAACTACACTTTTACCGAACACTCCAATAAATATGTCGCAATATGCAGGAGCGGTCGTCGTGGTACTCCGCCTACCACTTGGATTCAATTTCCGGACAAAGCAACCCCAAAAATTTAGAAAAAAGTTTTTCAATCACTGGAAGAAAAATACTAGTAAAATCAACCAAAATACAGGTCAATTCAACCGAAATTTCTGTAAATTTTTATCCATCGCAACAAGATGTTGACTCCACGGCGCACAACTCGTTGATTCGTAATTGACCGTTTTAGTAGTCAAATGATTGTTGCGACAAAAAAAATAAATAAATATAAGGCGCGATGACCTCCGAAGAGATCTAAGGCCGAGCTTCTCTTCCAATTTGCGTCGTGCTCCTTTTCAATTTTTCTACAAATTGGCGGGACGGGATCTACTTCTTTTAAGCCCACTCCGAACGGCATCTGCGAGCAGATGAGTTTTCACTGAAAGCTTTTCATGGGAGAAATACACTTGGAGTGCTTACCAAACACTACCGAGGGGCGACTCGGCTTAGAAAAATTTTCTTCTAATTGAAAAACCTATTTCTAAAATTTTGAAGTTGGCTTGCCCGGGTGTGAACCCAGGGCATCCGGTGTGGTAGGCGGAGCACGTTACCATCACACCAAGGTGGCACTTACTAACCGAACTTCAATTGCGCGCACATCAAATATGCTGGCACACATTAAAACTTTTACACTTTATTATTTTGTTTTATAAACACACTTTCACCAAACTTTATATTTATAATTTATTTAATTATAGTTTTGAACTTCGCTTTGCAAATAGAAATGAAATAGTAGTCACAAAACTGTTTCTCAATTCTTTCAGTTGCAGCTCAGCTCATTCTCAATTCTTCTCTCGCATGTAGTTGCCACACTTGATTGTTTCGAACAAAACATTTAATATAAATGTTTGATTTAACATTTTAAATAGAGAACTTGTAAGGTATAGAAAAGTAAAGAATCAAATCGCAGGAAAGTAATTCACCACTGAAGTAACTTTACATGTAATTCGCAAGTTAATTTTCGTAACACTTTAAATTGAAACGATTCCAAACAACTCAAACTTTTATAACTATCTTATTTAGCTGGCTCGAGGTCTGTGTTGTAAAATAAAACACCGTTGATGATTTTTTCTTTTTTCTCAACCAATATATTTCGACTGCTCTGCGGCAATCGTCATCAGGGTTACAAAACTAATAAAAACAAAAATAATAATAAATAAACAATTAACAAATTATCACAAACAATTTTTTATCATTATACATCTGCACATACAATGATAAAAAAATTTTTGTGATAATTTGTTAATTGTTTAGTTTATTATTATTTTTGTTTTATTAGTTTTGTAACCCTGATGACGATTGGCCGCAGAGCAGTCGAAATATATTGGTTGAGAAAAAAGAAAAAATCATCAACGGTGTTTTATTTTACAACACAGACCTCGAGCCAGCTAAATAAGATAGTTATTTGAAGAATAAGGTCGCCAAAAATACAATTCTCAAACTTTATGTTGTCGGAAACAGCAACACTTATTATCTTATTAGATACGAGCGTGAGTGAAAAGTCGTAAAACTTGAACCAAATGTTACTAACTTTGGAAACAATCCTGTTCGATCAAACAAATATTTTGCAACAAGAGGGCGCAATTTTGCATTTCGCTTGGAGGAGAAGTTGCAAAATTGTACCCGATAAATAGGTGTCTCGGTATCTCATAATTTTTTGCACAGTAAATTCAAAAAGGGGTTTTCGTTTGTGTTGATAACTGAAAAACTAGTTTTTGTTGTTTCCCATTTTGTTTGTTTTTTCGATTTGGTTGTTTTCTTATTTCCGTATTTTTTTTCCAAGTGGCACCATCGTCATAAGTATAAAGTAGAGAGCGCAGTGAGCGTAAAATTCTCTTTGAAATTTGCTCATGTATTGACTGTTGATAGCAGTTGAAATGACCAGTGAGATCAGTTGTGTTAACAAAAAATTAGTTAGATTGATTAGGAATCTGTCAATTTTACAGAATTTTGTTAACTTACGAGCGACAATTTCTGTTCTGCCGCTATATAGCTATGCAATGTGAAAATAATTACATATGTGGAAACTAAGAAGACGGTGAAGTTCACCGTATCGTAATTTAGTGGCAGGGCAATAAATATGATTGCCTTCATGCTGTACAAACTCATTCATCACCGTTTTTTCCCACGTATACTCAAAGCGGTGAAATTTTGTCAAATACTTCAAATTGTTTATAACAATAAACAATATTTTTAATTCTAATTTTGTTAACATGGTCTGTGTACATATGTATGTGCTTTCATAAAACTACAAAAACCTAAAGAAACAAGACGAATGTGGAATTTAATTTTGCCGATCGTGGTTCGAGGTTTACCGCTAAACGCGGCCGTTCTGCTAGCGGTCGTAATACAGCGACACCGCTGTGCGAGGAAAAACCAAACCTTTAGAAAACCTTTTTTCTAATCACTGAAATTAAGATCAACAAATATTTCTGTTGTTCTTGACTTAACGGGGATTTTTGTGAATTGATCGAATTACGGTTAATTCGACCAAGTTCCTTTGTCAAGCGAATAAATTATGTTTAGTTATTTCAACGGGTTTGGTGTCGAAATTCTGTCTGTACAAAATTCTAAAAACAAAATTCTGCTTTTTTAAAATTCTGCTTTCTAAAATTCTGCTTTCAAAATTCTGTATTACAAAATCCTGTGTTACAAAATTCTGTATTAAAATATAATGCTAACAATGTTAAAGAGGTCATGTAATTATTTTGAAAAGTGCGCCATGCACTGCGTAGAAACACCTTCTGCATAGGCGGCTTCGGACGCGCTTATAAAAAATAACCCTGGCTACGCCATGCCAAGTCCGGGTGTGTGGTAAAACCGTGGCTACCGCCATGGTGATGTCAGTCTGCGTATGTATACCCTTCTGCGTAGGCGGCCTTCGCGCGCACTTTAAAAAAATAACCCTTAGCCGATCCAATACCGGCTACGCCATGCCATGATTCTGGAATTTTGACTTCCAGATTAAACATGCAGAATTTGTTGAAGAAGCAGACTTTTAGAAAGCAGAATTTTAAAAAGCAGAATTTTAAAAAAGCAGAATTTTGTTCAAGCAGAATTTTTTGCAATTACAGAATTTTGTCACCCAGAATTTTGTAATACAGAATAATGACACGCTCCCTAGCGGCACCGCTTTCGAGGCAAACCGGGCCCTAAGCGGGCTCGCAAACACGTCCGACTGTATATCTGCAATGAAAAACTTCTCACGTGAAAACTTATCTGCCCTGCAGATACCGTTCGGAGTGTCTACACTAAACATCTAGGTCCGTCCCGCCAACTAGTGGAAAAATCTAAAGTGAGCACGACGCTAATTGGAAGATAAGCTCGGCCTAAATTATTTACTTTATTTCATATACAGCAGTAGATCGAAGCCTCACGAATCATATGCTTTAGACAATTTTATATGCTTTTATCATCCCATTGACATTATTAACTTGGTCTCAGAGAAGAGTAAGGATGTTCATTATTCGAGTTTTCAAGTAACACATTTCATAGTTAAAGAATATTGACTTACGCTCTTGTGACCATTAGCGTTTTGTGCAAATAAAAGGCTTATTCACCATTCCAAACCAACGTTTCGCTGGTCTCTCTCGTGTGAATTGGAAACGTGCTAGCAGTCGTTGTCAGTTCTGTAATACTAGATAAAAATCTAAAAAAAAGAGCCATCTATCGATTTGGGCTGTGTTTATATATATCGACACATATACGTAGCTCTGGATCGGGTATTACCAAGCATACTTGATAATGCATTTTGCTGATATCCTTATCAGTTTATATCAATAAAACTTTGATCTATTGAATGATAAGTAGAGCGATTTAATACCATCAACATTTGCAATACAAGTACAAGCAATTGTGCATTGACAGAAATATTATTTTTAATTACAAATATGCTTCAACGTAAATTAAATTAAACGCTTTAGGTTTATTATCTCATGAATAGCTATAAAAGACAAATAAATTTGCTAAATTCTTTTTCACGATATCATCAAATTTCAAACTGACAAAAAAAGCGTTGTGAATAAGACAACATGTGATAACTTATGCATAGATATCTAAATTACATACAGAACCGATACACCTGATTTAAATTGACTATGCGATCTCTTTCTATCACCCGCCGCCCTATGCCGCGCATATTGGACATCCTGTCAAAACGCTAAAAGTAGCCATCTTTAACATCCCTGTCAGGCAGTTGTAGAAATACTCTCGAGTGCTTGCGAAATCACTACGAGGGTCTAACCCCGCTCAGAAAAACTGTCTTCTAATTTAAAAATCTTATTTCTAAGACTGATGTTGATTTGGCCCCGGAGCGTGAACTAAGGCTCTTCGATGTGGTAAACGGAGCACGCTACCACCACACCATTTCATTTATATAATGGACGAAATCTGCAGAAAAAGTGTCCTAAAGTAAAGAAAGTGTTGGATTATATTTATAAAATTGTGACAGAAGCAATTGCACACATTAAGGCTTTAAAACGACAAATAATACTATAGAACATGACAAATAACTAGTACGCCATCTAGAGAATCTTTTGTATCTCATGTTGTACTTATTGTAAACGAGCTCTGAACTCCACATCCAACTATCCTAATATAGTTATCGTTACTTAACTTCTGTTAGCAATAAATCCACCTTTCGAGCTTGTTTTTAAGATGGTTATCGGTGTTGATGGATTGATTACGGGATACTGATCCGGTGTGCTCCGCAAACAAGCGCCATTAGGGTCTAGCCCATCTCAGTTTTCAGCGGGAAAAAATCTGCTTCAGAATACTTTCCAAGATTGCCAACCTTTTTTTTAAATACCCCATCTTAGAGGTTTTTTTTCCAACAGGGTAAGAATATTATTTTGAAATATTTTTCCCTCATCCATTGTAAATTGTGGTTTGGAGACACACCGGCCTCGACATTGTGTCATCTTCAGTGTTGAAATTGGTTCTGTCGTGATCGTGTTTCACAGATATGTACAGAACTGTTCGTTTAGGTACGTCGTCTATGCATGACAGGTAGTTACTGTGTTCGTGAAACACGCTAGTTTAAAGTACATGAACTGATGTTAGTAAAGATATATCGATGTTTGCTCAAGTTATCGTGTTAACGGCCGAGCGGAAGGACAGACGGTCGACTGTGTATAAAAACTAGGCGTGGCTTCAACCGATTCGCCCTTTTCACAGAAATAAGTTATCGTCCCAGAATCTACGCCCTATCAAATTTCACAAGGATTGGTAAATTTTTGTTCGACTTATGGCATTAAAAGTATCCTAGACACTAGGGCGGAGCCACGCCATTTTGAAATTTTCTTTTATTTTGCGTTTTGTTTCACCATATCATTACTGGAGTTGAATGTTGACATAATTACTTATATACGTGTAAAGATATTAGAATTTTTTGTTAAAATTTGAACTTTTAAACAAATTTTTTTTTAAAGTGGGGTGGGTTGCTGTTCGTTTCTCCGTTTTTGGGCTAATTTTTATTAGACATATATATAGTAATAGTAGTAACGTTCCTGCCAAATTTCAAACACTGATAACTTCTACGATTGCCAAATTACAGCTTGTAAAAAGCTTTTAAATTACCTTCTTTTAAAAGTTAGCGGTGCCACGCCCATTGTTCAAAATTTTACTAGTTTTCTATTCATAGTCATAAGTTCAACTCACCTACCAAGTTTCATCGCTTATTCGTCTTGGTAATGAATTATCGCACTTTTTGGTTTTTCGAAATGTTCGATATCGAAAAGTGGGCGTGTTATAGTCCGATATGTTCATTTTAAATAGTGATCTGAGATGAGTGCTCAGGAACCGTACGTGCCAATTTCATCAAGATACCTTTAAAATTACTCAAGTTTTCTGTTAACGGACAGACGGACGGACGGACAGCGGACGGACATGGCTCAATCAAATTTTATTCGATCCTGATGATTTTGATATATGGAAGTCTATATCTATCTCGATTCCTTTATACCTGTACAACCAACCGTTATCCAATCAAAGTTAATATACTCTGTGAGCTCTGCTCAACTGAGTATAAAAACTATTGAAGGCATTGAAAATTTTTAAATTTTGGCACTGAATTTTGTTATTTTTTTTAGTTTTATCACTTGCAGCTATCTTCATGAATCAAACAAACACATCTGCAAACGAACTTATACGATTTTGTTGTATGACGACAAATCTTTTACTTGCCATAGAAACGTAATCAAATCCGATTAATTTGCTTAATCACAACCTACGTGAAGTTCAAGTTCACCAATGCCAATGCAAAATTCCATATACAACAAATATGTGTGCGTTTATTTATATACAATGTAAACATGTTAGCTTTTTCACACCAAACACTCACAATCACCGATACGAAAATTTTCTAAATGAAAATTTTCAATTATGCAAACTTTGGCTCTCACACATCTAAAACTTTCTTCACTAACACTCCAGTAAGTGATAATTTAGTTATTAACAAAAAACATTTTTTCTGTTTTTTTTCTTTTTACTAAATTAACTTCACTTTTTTCCTTATGCATTATTTATTACAAACTGACAGTTAATAATTAATTTTTAAACCGCTTCGATGCACGCATAGCAAAACCCTGCTTACGACTAACGGTTAAGAGAGCTAACATTAGGGTAGCTGTAACATTTAGCTTGTTTAATTTCCTATTTGACGCAATTTAAGCACTCAACAGCTGATTTTCCGCCACCGTTTATAATAATCTTTTTTTACTTAACCGCACGAGTTGCTTTTTGTAGACTGTGGTTTTGCCGATTCGTATGTTGCGATTTTTCAATTGGTGTGAACAGTAACAATTTATCGCTAACATTTAAAATACATACAAACCTATGTAATATGTATTTTGTTTGAATGCTCAAAGAATGAGTGCAAAAAAATGTATACAGTTCGCCAGCTTCGTGTTGTTGTTGTTGTTGTAGCGATAACGTGCTCCCCGAAGTCTTTGGGGAGTGTTATCGATGTGATGGTCCTTTTCCGGATACAGATCCGGTACGCTCCGGTACCACAGCACCATTAAGGTGCTAGCCCGACCATCTCGGAACGATTTATGTAAGCAAATTAAACTTTCAGGCCATTACCTCCCTCCCACCCCAAGTTCCATGAGGAGCTTGGGTCGCCAGAGCCTCGTCTGTTAGGTTTAGGTTGACAATTGGGTTTGGAGAAGCTATATATTGCGCTGGCAACCTGAAGGGTTGCGCTACACAGGCCCTTGAATATGGTATTTGAGTCGCCTCTCTACGACATGCATACCTACCTCGGGTGTATGCTGATCCCCAACCGCTGGGGTGAGTTCGCCAGCTGATTTCATTTCATTCTCAAATAATGGAAAATAAAATCGCACGTTTCACAATCGACTTTCTTAGAGACTCCTGCTTTCAACAATATGAGGATTCACATTACCTTCCAAGGTGCACGGCTTGCGTGATTGTGTATATCCTACGAGAAATATGCCAAGATTTTGCGAGCATCCTATTGTGAAATTATAGCATGCTTCAGAAGAAGTTGAGAGGAAAACCATTGAGGTGGGGTTGATATTAATTTCCTAAAATTCGTTGCACGTAAATATACATAGGTTTCAGCATACTGCAAACTGAACGGATTGCATATATGTATTTTTTGTTGTTGTGACAATGCAATCCGTGCATTCGTGCAATCTGGGGGCTTCGTATGCACAAAGTTAAGAAAATCTTGCGTTCCCCATTGGGTTGTTATAATGATGTACTAACATCTCTGCTGTGATAGATTCCGTTGCTCACACGGCTTGAGTAAGCTATTTTGGAAATTATGCGGTTACAGCATAAGTTTAAGAAACTAGGAGTTGGCCTAAACTGTAGGAAATTTGGCATGTTTAATTATATTTGTTTTGTTGGACACTATTGTTTTCTTTAACTCTTCTTGTTGTGGCTTTTTGCGTACGGTACGCACTCTGACGAGTTAAACGTGAGGTTGTCTGGTAATTCCAAGGGATAGCAGTGGTTCTTTTGTTGAATATATGATGTTTTACAAACCCGTAGGAAAACATTTTGTTTTGTGTCAGGGTTGGTACAGTAAAGAACTTGGTTTCGGTGTAAGGGCACGGGCACGTTCCGTTCATTGCGAACAATCTGGAGTAAATACAAGGATAGGATTATCAAACCAGGATAGTAGAGCTGAATTGAAAATGGTCATCATATTCT
>JARSSU010005474.1:0-18844 GCA_029619165.1 Eurosta solidaginis | reverse complement strand
CTGCGAAAAAGAACAAATGTTTAAAGGATAATAAAAAAAAAAAAGTCAAGATAATCAGCAAAATAATGAGGACGAGGGAAAGTTAGTGCAGTACAAAAACAGACAGACGGAACAGACGGACAGTGGCTTTAAAGCAACGCAGCTCTTCAACCAGTGATGATGGTATCGGGTTATAAAAAACTATAAATTGGTGAGCGAAAAAAGCGAAAGCCCTATTTGAGTGTCACCCAACCCAATCCCCCCCATAAAACATAATTAAATTTATAAATATTGGTCAACCATTTAACAAGATTTTTCCCCCTTGTCCCTTTGAAAAAAAAGAAAAGACGTACCAATGTTAAACAAATTGACAAATATGAGTTTTTGGTGTGGCGAACCGTGACAAGAAAAGAAATTAAGAGATAATAAAAGGGAAAACCCCATTAAAAAATAATCAATAAAAAATGTTCACCATAAAGAAAAGTAATAAAAAAAAAAATAAGGTAGAGCAAACAAAAGGAAAGAAAATCTGAAGGATAGAAAGGAAAAGTGCAAAAAAAAAGGCTAATATGTCACGGGGGGTTGGTTTTTGTTGTGGTTTGTTTTTTGTTTGAAAATTTGTTTTGGTGGTCATTGCAAGATAGGCAAAAACAACTAGGAACAAATTGTTAAAGTAAAAAAAAAAAAAAAAAAAAACTATGGACCAAAAAAAAAAAAAAAAAAAAAAAATAAAGGAATCAAACGAAACGTATTAAAAATTTTCAAAAAAAAATAGTAAAAAGGAAAAAAGAATGACAAAAGAGGGTAAAAAAGGGAAAACAAAAAAACAAAAACACGCAGAATAACAGATTGGAATGAAAGAAAATTTATTTTGGTGGGAAATGAATTTTTAGAGGAAAAACAAACTTAAAGCTATCTCTAAATAATCTTCCTAACCCAATCTAAGTCCTAACTTGGCTTAACAACTAAATGTCTAGCCGGAAAAAAAAAAAACAAAAGAAAAAAAAAAAAGGGGGCAAAAAAAAAAAAAATGACAGTTTTAAAAAGAAATAAAAATAAAAAAAATATAAAGGTAATTTTAAAAAAAAAAAAATAAATAGAAATTATAAAAAAAAAAAAAAAATAAAAAAAAAAAAAAAAACCAAAAAAAAAAAAAAAAAACAACAAAAAACAAAACAAAAGCATAACAAAATCAATCTATGAAAAGATATTTATTTATAAGTTTTTAAATTTCACAAACCTTGTAATTAATCCCCAGAGGAAACATAAAAAAGGAAAAGCACATGTTGTGAAAGGAATATTTGGAAAAAAAAATGCATGCTCAAATCCACACTAGCTGTTATAAAAAAAAAACCAAAAAAAAAAAAAACAAAAAAGGGAGAAACGGGAGGGACAAGAAAAAAAAAATTGAGGACGCAAAATAGTTTCCGCGCATTATCGGAAAAAAAACAATCGAAAGGGTTATGGAAAAAGGATATCAAATACAAACGATGCCTCCCCTGTCTCATGATTTTTTTTTTTCCACTCCCAGAATAAAACAATATAAGTGCTATATATTAAAAGATTACAACGTTACGTAAAACGAAAAAATACGTGGTAAGCAAAGACAAATCGGTGAAATTTGAAGCTTATAGCTGTTAAAATATGGGGTAGAAATTGCCGAAAAGTTTTCTTTCTGAACAATCGGTGTATGAGATATATACTATATATACAACGATCTCTATGATTTTTTCAGACACAATGTATGCTATATACGTAAAGTAATTCGGTGAAATATTTGAAGCTTCTAGCTGTTAAAATGGGGCTAAAATTTGCGAAAAATATAATACTATATATATACTATATATACCACCATATATTACTAATATACCACCGATCTTTATGATTTTTTCAGACACAATATATGCATATATACGTAAGCATAGGGCAGTAATTACGAAAAGTTCCTTATCTGAACAATCGGTTGTGGGGGATATATACTATATATACGACCGATCTCATCAATTTTTTTCAGGCAACAATATGTGGAATATACGAAAGTATATGGTGAAGTTTGAAGCTTCAATCTGTTAAATTGGGTAAGATATTACAAAATCCTCTTTTTCTGAAAAATCGGTTGTATGGAGGATATATGCTGTAGTGGTCCGATCCTGTCGGTTCCGACAAATGTCTAATCGGACACCCAAATACACCCGCTCACCAAATTTTATCAAGATATCTCAAAAATTGAGGACTAGTTTGCATACAACAGACAGACGGACAGACGGACAGACGGACATGGCTAAATCAACTCACTCTTCAACCTGATTATTTCGGTATACATAATGGTGGGTCTATCTATTTTACTTTAAGGACTTACAATTTTCGGTTTCGTGACGAAATTAATATACCATTTCATTTTCATGAAAGTATAAAAATAGGAAGGTAATCTGTGTGAGGATGCAAAGCTTCACGTTTTTTGTGGTCTGCATGTAAAACTGGACTACGAATACGTATTTCAATATATGACGTAACGTAACTATTTGTGAAATTTGATGAATTTTGAAGCTTCTAGCCGTAAAAAAGCCAACTGACAGTTTATATGAAGTATAATATATAATACACCGATCTCTATGATTTTCAGACAACAATATATGCTATATACGTAAGCATTTGTGAAATTTGAAGCTTCTAGCTGTTAAAACGGGGCAGAAATTGCGCAAAGTCTTATCTGAACAATCGGTTGTGTGAGATATATACTATGTATACCACCGATCTCAATGATTTTTTCAGACATCAATATATGCTATACACGTAAGCATTTGGTGAAATTGAAGCTTCTAGCTGTTAAAATGGGGTAGAAATGCGAAAAGTTTCTTATCTGAACAATCGGTTGTATGAGATATATCCTATATATACATACGATCTCTATGATTTGTCAGACACAATATATGCTATATACAGTAAGCAATCGCTGAAATTTGAAGCTATAGCTGTTAAAATGGAGTAAATTGCGAAAAGTTTTCTTATCTGAACAATCGGTTGTATGAGATATATACTATATATACAACCGATCTCTATGATTTTTTCAGACAACAATACATGCTATATACGTAAGTATTCGGTGAAATTTGAAGCTTCTAGCTGTTAAAATGGGCTAAAAACTTGCGAAAATAATATTATATACTATATATATATACTATATATCCACATATATATACTATATATACACCGATCTTTATGATTTTTTCAGATGTTTTCAAATGTTTTTCACATGTCTAATCGGACACCAAATCACCCGCTCAGCAAATTTTATCAAGATATCTCAAAATTGGGGAAAGTTTGCATACAAACAACAGACGTCGACGGACATGTTACGGACGTATATATATTATATACCACCGTCTCTATGATTTTTTCAGACAACATACTAGCTATATACGTAAGCATTTGTGAAATTGAAGCTTCTAGCTGTTAAAACGGGACAGAAATTCGCAAAGTTTCTTATCTGAACAATCGGTTGTATGAGATATATACTATGTATACCACCGATCTCAATGATTTTTTCAGACATCAATATATGCTATACACGTAAGCATTGGTGAAATTTGAAGCTCTAGCTGTTAAAATGGGGTAGAAATTGGCGAAAGTTTCTTATCTGAACAATCGGTTTGTATGAGATATATACTATATATACAACCATCTCTATGATTTATTCAGACAACAATATATGCTATATACGTAAGCAATCGGTGAAATTGAAGCTTATAGCTGTTAAAATGGGTAGAAATTGCGAAAGTTTCTTATCTGAACAATCGGTTGTATGAGATATATACTATATATACAACCGATCTCTATGATTTTTTCAGACAACAATATATGCTATATACGTAAGCAATCGGTGAAATTTGAAGCTCTAGCTGTTAAATGGGGTAGAAATTGCGAAAAGTTTTCTTATCTGAACAATCGTTGTATGACATATAATACTATATATACAACGCGATCTCTATGATTTTTTCAGACACAATATATGCTATATACGTAAGTATTCGGGAAATTTGAAAGCTTCTAGCTGTTAAAATGGGGCTAAATTTGCGAATATATATAAATATATACTATATATACCACCATATATAACTATATATACCCCGATCTTTATGATTTTTTCAGACAACAATATATGCTATATAGTAAGCATTCGTTGAAATTTGAAGCCTCTAGCTCTTAAAATAGGGCAGTAATTACGAAAAGTTCCTTATCTGAACAATCGGTTGTGGGGATATATACTATATATACGACCGATCTCATAATTTTTTCAGGCAACAATATGTGCAATATACGAAAGTATATGGTGAAGTTTGAAGCTTCATCTGTAAATTGGGTAAGATATTACAAAAATCCTCTTTTTCTGAAAAATCGGTTGTATGGAGGATATATCTATAGTGGTCCGATCCGGTCGGTTCCGACAAATGTCTAATCGGACACCCAAATACACCCGCTCACCAAATTTTTATCAAGAATCTCAAAAATTGAGACTAGTTTGCATACAAACGACAGACGGACAGACGGACAGACTGACATGGCTAAATCAACTCACTCTTCAACTGATTATTTCGGTATACTTAATGTGGTCCTATCTATTTTCCTTAAGGACTTACAATTTTTCGGTTCGTGACGAAATTAATATAAACCATTTCTTTTCAATGAAATATAAAATAAAATAGGTAGGTAATCTGTGTGAGGATGCAAAGCTTCACGTTTTTTGTGGTCTGCATGTAAAAACATATGACTACGAACCACGTATTTCAAAATATATGACGTAAACGTAACTATTTGATGAAATTTGATGAATTTTGAAGCTTCTAGCCGTAAAAAGGGCAAAATGACAGTTTATATGAAGTATATAATATATATACCACCGATCTCTATGATTTTTTCAGACAACAATATATGCTATATACGTAAGCATTGTGAAATTTGAAGCTTCTAGCTGTTAAACGGGCAGAATTGCGCAAAGTTCTGTATCTGAACAATCGGTTGTATGAGATATATACTATATACCACCGATCTCAATGATTTTTCAGACATCAATATATGCTATACACGTAGTAATGGTGAAATTGAAGCTTCTAGCTGTTAAAATGGAGCCGAAATCGTATATATATATACTATATATATATATACTATATATACACATCTATATATATTATATATATCACGATCTCTATGTTTTTTTGACACAACATACATACTATATACGTAAGCATCGGTGAATTTGAAGCTTATAGCTGTTAAAATGGGGTAGAAATTGCGAAAAGTTTCTATCTAACAATCGGTGTATGAGATATATACTATATAACAACCGATCTCTATGATTTTTTCAGACAACAATATATGCTATATACGTAAGTATTCGGTGAAATTGAAGCTTCTAGCTGTTAAAATGGGGCTAAAATTTGCGAAATATATATATATATACTATATATATATACTATATATACCCCATATATATACTATATATACCACCGATCTTTATGATTTTTTCAGACAACAATATATGCTATATACGTAGCATTCGTTGAAATTTGAAGCCTCTAGCTCTTAAAATGGGGCAGTAATTACGAAAAGTTCCTTATCTGAACAATCGGTTGTGGGGGATATATACTATATATACGACCGATCTCATCAATTTTTTCAGGCAACAATATGTGCAATATACGAAAGTATATGGTGAGTTTGAAGCTTCAATCTGTTAATTGGGTAAGATATTACAAAATCCTCTTTTTTCTGAAAAATCGGTTGTATGGAGGATATATGCTATAGTGGTCCGTCCGGTCGGTTCCGACAAATGTCTAATCGGACACCCAAATACACCCGCTCACCAAATTTTTATCAAGATATCTCAAAAATTGAGGGACTAGTTTGCATACAAACAGACAGACGGACAGACGGACAGACGGACATGGCTAAATCAACTCAGCTCTTCAACCTGATTATTTCGGTATACTTAATGGTGGGTCTATCTATTTTCCTTTAAGGACTTACAATTTTCGGTTTCGTGACGAAATTAATATACCATTTCATTTTCATGAAGGTATAAAACAGGTAGGTACTTTGTGTGAGGATGCAAAGTTTCAGGTTTTTTGTGGTCTGCGTGTAAAAACTATGACTACGAATCACGTATTTCAACAATATATGACGTAAACGTAACTATTTGATGAAATTTGATGAATTTTGAAGCTTCTAGCCGTAAAAAGGGGGCAAAAATTAGAGTTTATATGGGGTATATAATATATATACCACCGATCTCTATGATTTTTTCAGACAACAATATATGCTATATACGTAAGCATATGGTGAAATTTGAAGCGTCTAGCTGTTAAAAAGGGGCAGAAATTGCGCAAAGTTTCTTATCTGAACAATCGGTTGTATGAGATATATATACTATATATACAACGATCTCTATGATTTTTTCAGACAACATATATGCTATACACGTAAGCATTTGGTGAAATTTGAAGCTTCTAGCTGTTAAAATGGGGTAAGAAATTGCGCAAAGTTTCTATCTGAACATCGTTGTATGAGATATATACTATATATACAACCGATCTCTATGATTTTTCAGACAACAATATATGCTATACACGTAAGCATATTGGTGAAATTTGAAGCTTATAGCTGTTAAAATGGGGCAGAAATTGCGCAAAGTTTCCTTATCTGAACAATCGGTTGTATGAGATATATACTATATATACAACCGATCTCTATGAGTTTTTTCAGACAACAATATATGCTATATACGTAAGCATATGGTGAAATTTGAAGCTTATAGCTGTTAAAATGGGGTAGAAATTGCGAAAAGTTTTCTTATCTGAACATAGGTTGTATGAGATATATACTATATATACAACCGATCTCTATGATTTGTTCAGCACCACAATATATGCTATATGCGTAAGTATTCGGTGAAATTGAAGCTTCTAGCTGTTGCAATGGGGCCAAAATTTGCGAAAATCGATACTATCTATACTAGGTATATATATACTATATATACCACCATATATATACTATATATACACACCGATTCTTTATGATTTTTTCAGACAACAATATAGCTATATATGTAAGCAAGTTCTTATCTGAACAATCGTTGTATGAGATATATACTATGTATACCAACGATCTCAATGATTTTTTCAGACATCTATATGCCTATACACGTAAGAATTTGGATGAAATTTAAGCTTTAGCTGTTAAAATGGGGCCGAAATCGCATATATATATACTATATATATATACTATTATACCATCATATATATATTATATATATCACAGATCTCTATGTTTTTTTGACACAACAATACATACTATATACGTAAGCAATCGTGAAATTTGAAGCTTATAGCTGTTAAAATGGGGTAAAATTGCCGAAAAGTTTCTATCTGAACAATCGGTTGTATGAGTATTACTATATACAACCGATCTCTATGATTTTTCAGACAACAATATATGCTATATACGTAAGTATTCGGTGAAATTTGAAGCTTCTAGCTGTTAAATGGGCTAAAATTTGCGAATATATATATATATATATACTATGTATATATACTATATATACCCCATATATATACTCTATATACCACCGATCTTTAAGATTTTTTTAGACAACAATATATGCTATATACGTAAGCATTCGTTGAAATTTGAAGCCTCTAGCTCTTAAAATAGGGCAGTAATTTACGAAAAGTTCCTTATCTGAACAATCGGTTGTGGGGGATATATACTATTTACACGACCGATCTCATCAATTTTTTTCAGGCAAAATATGTGATATACGAAAGTATATGGTGAAGTTTGAAGCTTCAATCTGTTAAATTGGGTAAGATATTACAAAATCCTCTTTTTCTGAAAAATCGGCTGTATGGAGGATATATGCTATAGTGGTCCGATCCGGTCGGTTCCGACAAATGTCTAATCGGACACCCAAATACACGCGCTCACCAAATTTTATCAAGATATCTCAAAATTGAGGGACTAGTTTGCATACAACAGACAGACGCACAGACGGACATGGCTAAATCAACTCAGCTCTTCAACCTGATTATTACGGTATACTTAATGGTGGGTCTATCTATTTTCCTTTAAGGACTTACAATTTTCGGTTTCGTGACGAAATTAATATACCATTTCATTTTCATGAAAGTATAAAAACAGGTAGGTACTTTGTGTGAGGATGCAAAGTTTCAGGTTTTTTGTGGTCTGCGTGTAAAAACTATGACTAACGAATCACGTATTTCACAATATATGACGTAACGTAACTATTTGATGAAATTGATGAATTTTGAAGCTTCTAGCCGTAAAAAGGGGGCAAAAATTAGAGTTTATATGGGGTATATAATATATATACCCCGATCTCTATGATTTTTTCAGACAACAATATATGCTATATACGTAGCATATGGTGAAATTTGAAGCGTCTAGCTGTTAAAATGGGGAAGAAATTGCGCAAAGTTTCTTATCTGAACAATCGGTTGTGAGATATATACTATATATACCACCGATCTCAATGATTTTTTCAGACAACAATATATGCTATACACGTAAGCATTTGGTGAAATTGAAGCTTCTAGCTGTTAAAATGGGGACAGAAATGTCCGCAAAGTTTCTTATCTGAACAATCGGTTGTATGAGATATATACTATATATACAACCGATCTCTATGATTTTTCAGACAACAATATATGCTATACATGTAAGCATTTGGTGAAATTTGAAGCTTCTAGCTGTTAAAATGGGGAGAAATTGCGCAAAGTTTCTTATCTGAACAATCGGTTGTAGAGATATATACTATATATACACCGATCTCAATGATTTTTTTCAGACATCAATATATGCTATACACGTAAGCATTTTGGTGAAATTTGAAGCTTCTAGCTGTTAAAATGGGGCCGAAATCGCAATATATATACTATATATACTATATATACTATATGTATATATACTATATACCATCATATATATATATATATACCACCGATATCTATGATTTTTTGACACAACAATACATACTACATACGTAAGCAATCGGTGAAAATTTTGAAGCTTATAGCTGTTAAAATGGGGTAGAAATGCGCAAAGTTTCTTATCTGAACAATCGGTTGTAATGTGTTAAAAGTTACTGTTGAGGTGTTTCCCAAAGATCAATAAGTAAAAACACGAGTGTACTGTTCAACGTTTAATAAGAGACTCAAAGTGTCAAAAACAATAAAAGAGTGAGATTATCTGACATACGCATTGTTACAAATTTAGGGTTGCTATTTTATGTATCATATTTCAACACCCCTCCTCAATGCGAATGTTATTCTTCTAAACTTAACAATTTCATTAAATCTGTATGTTTCTTCTTCGACAAATTTTTTGTTAAAATATCAGCTATCATGTTATTAGTTGATACATATTCTAACTTTATTTCACCTTTCTCAACAATCTCTCTAATAAAATGATATCTGATATCAATGTGCTTCGATCTAGCATGATGCACTGGATTCTTTGCCAAATGTTGAGCACTAATGTTATCCCCGTACAATATCGTTGGAGTTTGACCGTTACCACATCCAGGCGGGCATGGCTAAATCAACTCAGCTCTTCAACCTGATTATTTCGGTATACTTAATGGTGGGTCTATCTATTTTCCTTTAAGGACTTACAATTTTCGGTTTCGTGACGAAATTAATATACCATTTCATTTTCATGAAAGATATAAAAATAGGTAGGTAATCTGTGTGAGGATGCAAAGCTTCACGTTGTTTGTGGTCTGCATGTAAAAACTATGACTACGAATCACGTATTTCAAAAATATATGACGTAAACGTAACTATTTGATGAAATTTGATGAATTTTGAAGCTTCTAGCCGTAAAAAAGGGGCAAAAATGACAGTTTATATGAAGTATATAATATATATACCACCGATCTCTATGATTTTTTCAGACAACAATATATGCTATATACCTAAGCATTTTGTGAAATTTGAAGCTTCTAGCTGTTAAAACGGGGCAGAAGTGACGCAAAGTTTCTTATCTGAACAATCGGTTGTATGAGATATATACTATGTTTACCACCGATCTCAATGATTTTTTCAGACATCAATGTATGCTATACACGTAAGCATTTGGTGAAATTTGAAGCTTCTAGCTGTTAAAATGGGGCCGAAATCGCAAAAAAAAATATATATATAATATATATATATACTATATATACACCATCATATATATATTATATATATCACCGATCTCTATGTTTTTTGACACAACAATATATACTATATACGTAAGCAATCGGTGAAATTTGAAGCTTATAGCTGTTAAAATGGGGTAAAAATTGCGAAAAGTTTCTTATCTGAACAATCGGTTGTATGAGATATATACTATATACAACCGATCTCTATGATTTTTTCAGACAACAATATATGCTATATACGTAAGTATTCGGTGAAATTTGAAGCTTCTAGCTGTTAAAATGGGGCTAAAATTTGCGAAAATATATATATAATATACTATGTATATATACTATATATACCACCATATATACTCTATATACCACCGATCTTTATGATTTTTTCAGACAACAATATATGCTATATATGTAAGCATTCGTTGAAATTTGAAGCCTCTAGCTCTTAAAATATGGCAGTAATTACGAAAAGTTCCTTATCTGAACAATCGGTTGTGGGGGATATATAATATTTATACGACCGATCTCATCAATTTTTTCAGGCAACAATACGTGGAATATACGAAAGTATATGGTGAAGTTTGAAGCTTCAATCTGTTAAATAGGGTAAGATATTACAAAAATCCTCTTTTTCTGAAAAATCGGTTGTATGGAGGATATATGCTATAGTGGTCCGCTCCGGTCGGTTCCGACAAATGTCTAACCGGACACCCAAATAAACGCGCTCACCAAATTTTATCAAGATATTCCAAAAATTGAGGGACTAGTTTGTATACAAACAGACAGACGGACAGACGGACAGACGGACATGGCTAAATCAACTCAGCTCTTCAACCTGATTATTTCGGTATACTTAATGGTGGGTCTATCTATTTTCCTTTAAGGACTTACAATTTTCGGTTTCGTGACGAAGTTAATATACCATTTCATTTTCATGAAAGGTATAAAAACAGGTAGGTACTTTGTGTGAGGATGCAAAGTTTCAGGTTTTTTCTGGTCTGCGTGTAAAAACTATGACTACGAATCACGTATTTCAACAATATATGACGTAAACGTAACTATTTGATGAAATTTCATGAATTTTGAAGCTTCTTGCCGTAAAAAGGGGGCAAAAATTAGAGTTTATATGGGGTATATAATATATATAACACCGATCTCTATGATTTTTTTAGACAACAATATATGCTATATACGTAAGCATATGGTGAAATTTGAAGCGTCTAGCTGTTAAAAGGAGCAGAAATTGCGCAAAGTTTCTTATCTCAATAATCGGTTGTATGGGATATATACTATTATACTATATATACAAACGATCTCTATAATTTTTTTAGACAACAATATATGCTATACACGTAAGCATTTGGTGAAATTTGAAGCTTCTAGCTGTTAAAATGGGGAAGAAATTGCGCAAAGTTTCTTATCTGAACAATCGGTTGTATGGGATATATACTATATATACAACCGATCTCTATGATTTTTTCAGACAACAATATATGCTATACACTTAAGCATTTGGTGAAATTTGAAGCTTATAGCTGTTAAAATGGGGAGAAATTGCGCAAAGTTTCCTATCTGAACAATCGGTTGTATGGGATATATACTATATATACAACCGATATCTATGATTTTTTCAGACAACAATATATGCTATATACGTAAGCATATGGTGAAATTTGAAGCTTATAGCTGTTAAAATGGGGTAGAAATTGCGAAAAGTTTCTTATCTGAACAATAGGTTGTATGAGATATATACTATATATACAACCGATCTCTATGATTTTTTCAGACAACAATATATGCTATATGCGTAAGTATTCGGTGAAATTTGAAGCTTCTAGCTGTTAAAATGGGGCTAAAATTTGCGAAAATATATATATATATACTATGTATATATACTATATATACCACCATATATATACTATATATACCACCGATCTTTATGATTTTTTCAGACAACAATATATGCTATATATGTAAGCATTCGTTGAAATTTGAAGCCTCTAGCTCTTAAAATAGGGCAGTAATTACGAAAAGTTCCTTATCTGAACAATCGGTTGTGGGGGATATATACTATTTATTACGACTGATCTCATCAATTTTTTCAGGCAACAATATGTGGAATATACGAAAGTATATGGTGAAGTTTGAAGCTTCAATCTGTTAAATTGGGTAAGATATTACAAAAATCCTCTTTTTCTGAAAAATCGGTTGTATGGAGGATATATGCTATAGTGGTCCGATCCGGTCGGTTCCGACAAATGTCTAATCGGACACCCAAATACACCCGCTCACCAAATTTTATCAAGATATCTCAAAAATTGAGGGACTAGTTTGCATACAAACAGACAGACGGACAGACGGACAGACGGACATGGCTAAATCAACTCAGCTCTTCAACCTGATTATTTCGGTATACTTAGTGGTGGGTCTATCTATTTTCCTTTAAGGACTTACAATTTTCGGTTTCGTGACGAAATTAATATACCATTTTCATTTTCATGAAAGGTATAAAACAGGTAAGTACTTTGTGTGCGGATGCAAAATTTCAGGTTTTTTGTGGTCTGCGTGTAAAAACTATGACTACGAATCACGTATTTCAACAATATATGACGTAAACGTAACTATTTGATGAAATTTGATGAATTTTGAAGCTTCTAGCCGTAAAAAGGGGGCAAAAAACTAGAGTTTATATGGGGTATATAATATATATACCACCGATCTCTATGATTTTTTCAGACAACAATATATGCTATATACGTAAGCATATGGTGAAATTTGAAGCGTCTAGCTGTTAAAAAGGGGCAGAAATTGCGCAAAGTTTCTTATCTGAACAATCGGTTGTATGGGATATATACTATATATACAACCGATCTCTATAATTTTTTCAGACAACAATATATGCTATAGTAGATGGTGAAATTTGAAGCTTCTAGCTGTTAAAATGGGGATGAAATTGCGCAAAGTTTCTTATCTGAACAATCGGTTGTATGGGATATTTACTATATATACAACCGATCTCTATGATTTTTTCAGAGAACAATATATGCTATACACGTAAGCATTTGGTGAAATTTGAAGCTTCTAGCTGTTAAAATGGGGAAGAAATTGCGCAAAGTTTCTTATCTGAACAATCGGTTGTATGGGATATATACTATATATACAACCGATCTCTATGATTTTTTCAGACAACAATATATGCTATATATGTAAGCATATGGTGAAATTTGAAGCGTCTAGCTGTTAAAAAGGGGCAGAAATTGCGCAAAGTTTCCTATCTGAACAATCGGTTGTATGAGATATATACTATATATACCACCGATCTCAATGATTTTTTCAGACAACAATATATGCTATACACGTAAGCATTTGGTGAAATTTGAAGCTTCTAGCTGTTAAAATGGGGAAAGAAATTGCGCAAAGTTTCTTATCTGAACAATCGGTTGTATGGGATATATACTATATATACCACCGGTATCTACGATTTTCTCAGACAACAATATATGCTATACACGTAAGCATTTGGTGAAATTTGAACATATCTAAACGATTGTTAAGATAAATATAAAATAAAAAATAGGTAGGTAATCTGTGTGAGGATGCAAAGCTTTTGTGGTCTGCATGTAAAAACTATGACTACGAATCACGTATTTCAAAAATATATGACGTAAACTTAACTATTTGATGAAATTTGATGAATTTTGAAGCTTCTAGCCGTAAAAAAGGGCAAAAATGATAGTTTATATAAAGTATATAATATATATACCACCGATCTCTATGATTTTTTCAGACAAAAATGTATGCTATATACGTAAGCATTTTGTGAAATTTGAAGCTTCTAGCTGTTAAAACGGGGCAGAAATTGCGCAAAGTTTCTTATCTGAACAATCGGTTGTATGAGATATACGTCTAGCGTTAAATATATATATGGGGTAGAAATTGCGAAAAGTTTCTTATCTGAACAATAGGTTGTATGAGATATATACTATATATACAACCGATCTCTATGATTTTTTCAGACAACAATATATGCTATATACGTAAGCAATCGGTGAAATTTGAAGCTTATAGCTGTTAAAATGGGGTAGAAATTGCGAAAAGTTTCTTATCTGAACAATCGGTTGTATGAGATATATACTATATATACAACCGATCTTTATGATTTTTTCAGACAACAATATATGCTATATACGTAAGCAATCGGTGAAATTTGAAGCTTATAGCTGTTAAAATGGGGTAGAAATTGCGAAAAGTTTCTTATCTGAACAATCGGTTGTATGAGATATATACTATATATACAACCGATCTCTATGATTTTTTCAGACAACAATATATGCTATATACATAAGCAATTGGTGAAATTTGAAGCTTATAGCTGTTAAAATGGGGTAGAAATTGCGAAAAGTTTCTTATCTTAACAATCGGTTGTATGAGATATATACTATATATACAACCGATCTCTATGATTTTTTCAGACAACAATATATGCTATATACGTAAGTATTCGGTGAAATTTGAAGCTTCTAGCTGTTAAAATGGGGCTAAAATTTGCGAAAATATATATATATATACTAAGTATATATACTATATATACCACCATATATATACTATATATACCACCGATCTTTATGATTTTTTCAGGCAACAATATATGCTATATATGTAAGCATTCGTTGAAATTTGAAGCCTCTAGCTCTTAAAATAGGGCAGTAATTATGAAAAGGAAAAGTTCCTTATCTGAAAAATCGGTTGTGGGGGATATATACTATTTATACGACCGATCTCATCAATTTTTTCAGGCAACAATATGTGGAATATACGAAAGTATATGGTGAAGTTTGAAGCTTCAATCTGTTAAATTGGGTAAGATATTACAAAAATCCTCTTTTTCTGAAAAATCGGTTGTATGGAGGATATATGCTATAGTGGTCCGATCCGGTCGGTTCCGACAAATGTCTAATCGGACACCCAAATACACCCGCACACAAAATTTTATCAAGATATCTCAAAAATTGAGGGACTAGTTTGCATACAAACAGTCAGACGGACAGACGGACAGACGGACATGGCTAAATCAACTCAGCTCTTCAAACTGATTATTTCGGTATACTTAATGGTGGGTCTATCTATTTTCCTTTAAGGACTTACAATTTTCGGTTTCGTGACGAAGTTAATATACCATTTCATTTTCATGAAAGGTATAAAAACAGGTAGGTACTTTGTGTGAGGATGCAAAGTTTCAGGTTTATTGTAGTCTGCGTGTAAAAACCATGACTACGAATCACGTATTTCAACAATATATGACGTAAACGTAGCTATTTGATGAAATTTGATGAATTTTGAAGCTTCTAGCCGTAAAAAGGGTGCAAAAATTAGAGTTTATATGGGGTATATAATATATATACCACCGATCTCTATGCTTTTTTCAGACAACAATATATGCTATATACGTAAGCATATGGTGAAATTTGAAGCTTCTAGCTGTTAAAAGGGGCAGAAATTGCGCAAAGTTTCTTATCTGAATAATCGGTTGTATGGGATATATAATATATATACAACCGATCTCTATAATTTTTTCAGACAACAATATATGCTATACACGTAAGCATTTGGTGAAATTTGAAGCTTCTAGCTGTTAAAATGGGGTAAAAATTGCGAAAAGTTTCTTATCTGAACAATCGGTTGTATGAGATATATACTATATACAACCGATCTCTATGATTTTTTCAGACAACAATATATGCTATATACCTAAGTATTCGGTGAAATTTGAAGCTTCTAGCTGTTAAAATGGGGTTAAAATTTGCGAAAATATATATATATATATATATACTATGTATATATACTATATATACCACCATATATATACTCTATATACCACCGATCTTATGATTTTTTCAGACAACAATATATGCTATATATGTAAGCATAGGTGAAATTTGAAGCGTCTAGCTGTTAAAAAGGGGCAGAAATTGCGCAAAGTTTCTTATCTGAATAATCGGTTGTATGGGATATATACTATAAATACAAACGATCTCTATAATTTTTTCAGACAACAATAAATGCTATATACGTAAGCATAGGTGAAATTTGAAGCGTCTAGCTGTTAAAAAGGGGCAGAAATTGCGCAAAGTTTTCTTATCTGAATAATCGGTTGTATGGGATATATACTATATATACAAACGATCTCTATAATTTTTTCAGACAACAATATATGCTATACACGTAAGCAATTGGTGAAATTTGAAGCTTATAGCTGTTAAAATGGGGTAGAAATTGCGAAAAGTTTCTTATCTTAACAATCGGTTGTAAGAGATATACTATATACACCGATCTCTATGATTTTTTCAGACAACAATATATGCTATATACGTAAGCATAGGTGAAATTTGAAGCGTCTAGCTATTAAAAAGGGGCAGAAATTGCGCAAAGTTTCTTATCTGAATAAGCGGTTGTATGGGATATATACAATATATACAAACGATCTCTATATTTTTTTCAGACAACAATATATGCTATACACGTAAGCAATTGGTGAAATTTGAAGCTTATAGCTTTTAAAATGGGGTAGAAATTGCGAAAAGTTTCTTATCTTAACAATCGGTTGTAAGAGATATATACTATATATACAACCGATCTCTATGATTTTTTCAGACAACAATATATGCTATATACGTAAGCATAGGTGAAATTTGATGCGTCTAGCTGTTAAAAAGGGGCAGAAATTGCGCAAAGTTTCTTATCTGAATAATCGGTTGTATGGGATATATACTATATATACAAACGATCTCTATAATTTTTTCAGACAACAATATATGCTATACACGTAAGCAATTGGTGAAATTTGAAGCTTATAGCTGTTAAAATGGGGTAGAAATTGCGAAAAGTTTCTTATCTTAACAATCGGTTGTAAGAGATATATACTATATATACAACCGATCTCTATGATTTTTTTCAGACAACAATATATGCTATATACGTAAGCATATGGTGAAATTTGAAGCGTCTAGCTGTTAAAAAGGGGCAGAAATTGCGCAAAGTTTCTTATCTGAATAATCGGTTGTATGGGATATATAATATATATACAACCGATCTCTATAATTTTTTCAGACAACAATATATGCTATATATGTAAGCATTTGTTGAAATTTGAAGCCTCTAGCTCTTAAAATAGGGCAGTAATTACGAAAAGTTCCTTATCTGAACAATCGGTTGTGGGGGATATATACTATTTATACGACCGATCTCTATGATTTTTTCGGACAACAATATATGCTATACATGTAAGCATTTGGTGAAATTTGAAGCTTCTAGCTGTTAAAATGGGGAAGAAATTGCGCAAAGTTTCTTATCTGAACAATCGGTTGTATGAGATATTTACTATATATACCACCGATCTCAATGATTTTTTCAGACAACAATATATGCTATACACGTAAGCATTTGGTGAAATTTGAAGCTTATAGCTGTTAAAATGGGGAAGAAATTGCGCAAAGTTTCCTATCTGAACAATCGGTTGTATGGGATATATACTATATATACAACCGATATCTATGATTTTTTCAGACAACAATATATGCTATAAACGTAAGCATATGGTTAAATTTGAAGCTTATAGCTGTTAAAATGGGGTAGAAATTGCGAAAAAGTTTCTTATCTGAACAATCGGTTGTATGAGATATATACTATATATACAACCGATCTCTATGATTTTTTCAGACAACAATGTATGCTATATGCGTAAGTATTTGGTGAAATTTGAAGCTTCTAGCTGTTAAAATGGGGCTAAAATTTGCGAAAATATATATATATATACTATGTATATATACTATATATACCACCATATATATACTATATATACCACCGATCTTTATGATTTTTTCAGACAACAATATATGCTATATATGTAAGTATTCGTTGAAATTTGAAGCCTCTAGCTCTTAAAATAGGGCAGTAATTACGAAAAGTTCCTTATCTGAACAATCGGTTGTGGGTGATATATACTATTTTTAGACCGATCTCATAAATTTTTTCAGGCAACAATATGTGGAATATACGAAAGTATATGGTGAAGGTTGAAGCTTCAATCTGTTAAATTGGGTAAGATATTACAAAAATCCTCTTTTTCTGAAAAATCTGTTGTATGGAGGATATATGCTATAGTGGTCCGATCCGGTCGGTTCCGACAAATGTCTAATCGGACAGCCCAGTACACCCGCTCACCAAATTTTATCAAGATATCTCAAAAATTGAGGGACTGGTTTGCATACAAACAGACAGACGGACAGACGGACAGACAGACATGGATAATCAACTCAGCTCTTCAACCTGATTATTTCGGTATACTTAATGGTGGTTCTATCTATTTTCCTTTAAGGACTTACAATTTTCGGTTTCGTGACGAAATTAATATACCATTTTATTTTCATGAAAGGTATAAAAACAGGTAAGTACTTTGTGTGGGATGCAACATTTCAGGTTTTTTGTGGTCTGCGTGTAAAAACTATGACTACGAATCACGTATTTCAACAATATATGACGTAAACGTAACTATTTGATGAAATTTGATGAATTTTGAAGCTTCTAGCCGTAAAAAGGGGGCAAAAACTAGAGTTTATATGGGGTATATAATATATATACCACCGATCTCTATGATTT
>JARSSU010005473.1:0-20171 GCA_029619165.1 Eurosta solidaginis | reverse complement strand
ATATACAACCGATCTCTATGATTTTTTCAGACAACAATATATGCTATATACGTAAGCAATCGGTGAAATTTGAAGCTTATAGCTGTTAAAATGGGGTAGAAATTGCGAAAAGTTTCTTATCTGAACAATCGGTTGTATGAGATATATACTATATATACAACCTATCTCTATGATTTTTTCAGACAACAATATATGCTATATACGTAAGCATTCGGTGAAATTTGAAGCTTATAGCTGTTAAAATGGGGTAGAAATTGCGAAAAGTTTCTTATCTGAACAATCGGTTGTATGAGATATATACTATATATACAACCGATCTCTATGATTTTTTCAGACAACAATATATGCTATATACGTAAGCATTCGGTGAAATTTGAAGCTTATAGCTGTTAAAATGGGGTAGAAATTGCGAAAAGTTTCTTATCTGAACAATCGGTTGTATGAGATATATACTATATATACAACCGATCTCTATGATTTTTTTAGACAACAATATATGCTATATACGTAAGCAATCGGTGAAATTTGAAGCTTATAGCTGTTAAAATGGGGTAGAAATTGCGAAAAGTTTCTTATCTGAACAATCGGTTGTATGAGATATATACTATATATACAACCGATCTCTATGATTTCTTCAGACAACAATATATGCTATATACTTAAGCATTCGGTGAAATTTGAAGCTTATAGCTGTTAAATGGGGCAGAAATTGCGCAAAGTTTCTTATCTGAACAATCGGTTGTAGGAGATATATACTATATATACCACCGATATCAATGATTTTTTCAGACATCAATATATGCTATACACGTAAGCATTTGGTGAAATTTGAAGCTTATAGCTGTTAAAATGGGGGCCGAAATCGCAAAAAAAATATATATACTATATATGCCATCATATATATATTATATATATCACCGATCTCTATGATTTTTTGACACAACAATACATACTATATACGTAAGCAATCGGTGAAATTTGAAGATTATAGTTGTTAAAATGGGGTAGAAATTGCGAAAAGTTTCTTATCTGAACAATCGGTTATATGAGATATATACTATATATACAACCGATCTCTATGATTTTTTCAGACAACAATATATGCTATATACTGTGAGGACCCCAAAACCGAGGGTTTTGTACCCTCACAACATATACCTATTTTTCATTTTTCTTACATACATGTTATACAGGAATTGAATTTAACATTTATACATTTTATGACATGAATTATACCTTTATGAATTACACGTCAAAACAAATACATGCGGTCGCATATTGAATTATTATTTACTAAATTGAAGGATAAACCAGACTTGCGCACTTTTGCACGCAAGCACAATATTTACATTTTTCGCCCACATAAGTTTCAAATATAGGTCACCCTAACATACACTAAAACATTTGGAAGGAAAATGGAAATGCACAAAAACATAAAATTATGCCGGTCAACCAACCCTTTGCGCATCCAATGCACTCAGCCACAAATACAACATACATAATAATTTGGATAAACAAAGATCAGCAGTAAAAGTCGCCAAACTAAGCGCTGCTACTAATTGGGACTTTTCTCTACATACTTACGTACAAGCATACGACACACCAACGCACGCCCTAAGCAGAAGCCGAAAGCATCAAACGAGGCCAACGCACCATCAAAACCAAGTGACAGCGAACATACGCATAAACACAAATGATCGAATTCGATAGGTAAAGCAAAGACTGGAAAACACGGCAGGCATACAACAAGCGTACGTACGAGATTTGGCACATTGTTCGCTATGTATATTAGGGCTCCCTAAAATTGGGATATGAAATGCCGGGATAGCGGATCGTCATACATGATCGAAAATATGCATATATGTATATATACCGATGTACCACCATATGTATGATAATGGAAAGAGGGAAAACGCATGTTAGCATGTAAGCGTATGTATGTACCAATAGAATACAGCGAAAGTAGCGTTAAACTAGAATTCGATTTTTGCATTTCCAACTTTTATAATTGTTATTGTAAAATTACTGACTGCCTGCGTGCAGTCCTACATAATTTTATAACTGAGGAATTATTACAATGAATTGTTTTTAGGAAATAACTGTCCACCGGCGTACAAAATCGTATATAAGGGCGGCAAATTAGCTTGTAAGATCAGAAGCTAGGAGATAGGCATACGAGTCAGTGGGCTTCTACCACTGACCAACACGACCTGAAGGTTTCTACTTCATTTCGTGAATTATTTTATATTCAGTAGGAGGTTTCTACTCCAACTGACGGAGAGCTAGCAGAGGGGTTCTACCTCAGCTACTCTTATTTAGACAGGGACAAAGAATAGGAGTAGCTCTTAAGGATATCGATCCCTTTTTTAAATAAACTTTATAACGTTTTCAGAACTCCTTTGTCTATTTATTTTCATCGGAATAGGTTCCCCCACCAAATATAGGAACCCTGGACGGACTGGGCATACCTCAGCAGGAATTAGTCCGTCACATATGGCGCCCGAGCAGGCTTATAAATAAAAACACATATGGCACCCAAGCAGACTTAAGAAAGATCAAGGAAATCAACAAGGCTTTACATAAAGGATATTCAAAGGAAGGTAACAGCGACATACGGAAATAAAGTCAAAACAACGATATACGATGCAACAGCCAGGCACATACGCAACCACTATGGACCGGGTAAGAAAATGGGGTTTGAAATACGACGGGGGCAAGGATCCTCTAGGGTTCATAGAACGCGTGGAAGAACTGGCAGAAGGATACGAAATAAACGTCAACTCGATACCACGAGCATTGCCGGAGCTACTCAAAGACAAAGCGTTGGTTTGGTACCGAAATAACAACCGGAGTTGGAAAGAGTGGGACTCATTCAAGAAAGATTTCCTAAAATTTTTCCTCAGCTCCAGATATTTTGAACAGTTGGACGACGAGATACGGGCACGCATGCAAAGACCAGGAGAGAAGTTCAAGGATTATGTGCTAGCACTACAAGGGCTGATGCGACATGCCGCCTACACCGAAGACAAAAAGCTAAACCGCATATACAGGAACTCCCGCAGAGAAATCCAGCTGTATGTTAAAAGAGGCGAGATCAGCAGCCTGGAAGAATTGGTAAGTTTGGTAGAAGATTATGAAAATATTACCCCTGACAGAGATCCGATGCGACCAACGGCAAGACCATTTGTACCAAGGCGCCCAGAAGAACGTTACCAATATATACAGGCAGAGGAGCGGGAACAGCAGACAGAGAAACAACCATCCCAGAAATCAGACCCGGCACCAAGATACATCGATACAAACACGGCGTGCAGACGATGCGGAGGAGGCGGCCATGTCGCATACGGTTGCCGTAGCGCTCGCATCGAATTCTGCTGGACATGCGGAAAAGTAGGCACACTCACACGAAATTGTTGTAGACGAACGCAGGGAAACGGCCAGAGACCTCATTGGCACCGAGGAGTGGGGTCTCCCCAAACGCAACCTCGGGAAAACTAAACACGTTAAGACATACAAAGGGCCGGATCTTGGCGAATATTACGGTGAATGGCGAAGAGGTAGTAGCAGCAATCGACACAGGGGCGACGCGAAGCTTTGTGAGTGGAACATTGGCAAGAAGGCTGAAGACAGGTATATTCAAGGCGATAGAAACACGAGTGATACTGGGAGATGGCAAACCTAAGACGATCATAGAAGCGGTAGATGTAGAAGTGAGAATGAGTAACCAAGTGCTGCGAAATGAAATGCTAATCCTACCAGGACTAGTCGACGAAGTGGTGCTTGGAACGGATTACCTAGCGAAGGTGAACATGGAGATGAGATGCGGAGAACAAACGCTAACCTTGAACACAAACAATCAGGAGGAGGATGCGGTCACTTGTACAACAATGGTCGAAAGTAGAAATGAAAGTAGTCACAAAGATAACAGCCTAAAAGTTGCGAACACAGACGAGTCGGTGAGTAAATTTCTCAACAAAGAATTACAGATGTTCCAGGAAATGTCAGGTGTATCCAACGTGGCCACGCACAAGATAGTGATGAAAGACGACCGCCCCATAAAACAAAGATATTACCCGAAGAATCCCAAGATGCAAGAGATTATTAATAAGGAAATCGATGAGCTTATCGAGAAAGGTTGCATCGAACCTTCTAGAAGCCCGCACAGCGCACCAATAGTTTTGGCAAGGAAGAAAAATGGTAAGTGGAGACTGTGCGTAGATTACCGCCAACTAAACGCAAGGTCAGTACCAGACGCATACCCGTTACCCCGTATCCAACACATCCTGGATAGATTGAGAAGTGCTCGGTTTATCAGCAGCCTCGATTTAAAAAACGGATATTGGCAAATCCCCATGGAAGAAAACAGCAAACAATACACCGCATTCACTGTACCCGGACGTGGGCTATATCAATGGAAAGTAATGCCGTTCGGTCTGCACTCAGCCCCAGCAACTTTCCAGAGGGCACTCGATCACGTTATAGGACCAGAGTTGGAACCTTACGCATTCGCATATCTAGATGACATCATCATTACGAGCAAAACATTGGAAGAACACATAATACACCTGGCGGAAGTATTTCAACGGCTGCGAAGAGCAAACCTTAAGATAAACCCGGAAAAATGTGAGTTTTTTAAGAAAGTTTAAAGTATCTAGGTCATGTCGTTAGCGAGGAAGGCATTCACACGGACCCGGACAAGATAGCAGCCATCAAAGAGTTGACACCGCCAAACAATTTACGCGAACTACGAAGATTCCTAGGAGTGGTATCGTGGTACAGGAGATTCGTCTCAGACTTTTCACAAGTTTCACACCCGTTGACGTCAATGCTAAAGAAAGGAAGGAAGTGGAAGTGGTCGGAAGAGCAGCAGTCGGCATTCGAAGCATTAAAAGCCGCACTCACCCAAGCACCTGTACTAGCTTGCCCAGATTTTTCGAAGAAGTTTTGCCTACAGACGGATGCAAGCGATTTTGGCCTCGGAGCAGTGCTCACCCAAGGATCAGACAGCGAAGAACGAGTGATTGCTTATGCGAGTCGCCGACTTAACAAGGCAGAAACAAATTATTCCCCGACAGAGAAAGAATGTTTGGCAATAGTGTGGGCGATAAGGAAGATGAGACCCTACCTAGAGGGATACACGTTCACGGTAATCACAGACCACCTAGCTCTAAAATGGTTAAACGCAATAGACAGTCCGACGGGACGGATTGCTAGATGGGCACTAGAACTACAACAATACTCATTCGACGTACAGTACCGGAAAGGAAAGCTAAACGTGGTAGCAGATGCACTTTCGAGACAGCCGATGGACGAGCAACTAACTACGTTGACAGTAGAGCAAGGCAAAGACGAGTGCAAGTGGCTAAAAGCGAAGATTACAGAGGTAAGAAAGGCTCCGGAGAAATTCCCAGACTATGTGATCGAGGACGGAAAGCTCTACAGGAGAATAGAGAGTCAAGTTGATGGTGAAGACGCAGTACCCTGGAAGCTATGTGTACCGACCCCACAGAGACGCAGAGTGCTGGCGGAAATTCATGACACACCAAGCGCAGGACACATGGGCGTTCGAAAATCTATTGCACGAGCGACGACACGATATTACTGGCCCGGAATGTTCAGAGACGTAAGGAAGTACGTACAACAATGTCATGGATGTCAGGTATACAAACCTAGTCAACAACAGGCCGCGGGTAAGATGTTAACTAAAATTCCAGAAGAACCGTGGGCAACAGTGTGTGCAGACTTTGTTGGTCCAATGCCACGCTCAAAACATGGTAATACAATGGCATTAGTTTTCGTTGACAGATTTTCAAAATGGGTGGAGATAATGGCAATTAGAAAGGCAACAACAGAAAGCGTAGTACGAGGATTTAGAGAGAGAATTTTGGCACGATTTGGCATTCCAAAGGTATTAATCACAGACAACGGAGCGCAGTTCGTGAGCAAACGTTTTAAGAAGTATTTGGAGGAGCTTGGCGTAAAACACCAGCTGACAGCACCATACACACCGCAGGAGAATCCGACAGAAAGAGCGAACCGCAACATCAAGAGGATGATAGCACAGTTTTCAGGGAATGAGCAGAGAACATGGGACGAGCTGATACCAGAGATAACACTCGCATTAAACACAAGCGTATGCGAATCGACAGGGTACAGTCCAGCGTATGTAGTACAAGGCAGAGAACCAAGGATTCCCAATAGCCTTTACGACGAGCATACATACGGTACAGGTGAGAGAGTAGCTAATCCAGCCGAGAAATCAATGAAGATGAAGGAGATATTCGAGATGGTACGACGGAAGCAAGAGCGAGCATCAGCAGAGCAAGCAAAGCATTATAATTTAAGAAGAAGGCAATGGCGACCGGCTATAGGCGACCTAGTGCTGGTAAAGGAGCATCAGCTGTCAAAAGCGGTGGATAACTTTGCAGCCAAACTAGCGCCCAGGTACAGTGGACCCCACCGGGTAACGAACTTTGTATCACCAGTGATCGTAGAGCTAGACAAAGTTTTCAGAGGAAGGAGGAGGACAGCCCACTTAAGTGAGCTGAAAGCATACCACGCAACAGACGCCGCCGACAATAATGAATCCATAAAGCAAAGGAATGAACAGGGTAACAAGAAGAACGCTAGTGAAGATCAAATCCCGTCAACATCGTCCAATCGAACAACAAACAATATCCCCGAGGTACAACAACAGAGAGAGAACAGCGAGGTAGCCATCTGTGGTACGCTCACACGAGTCAGCGAAGAGACCGAGAGACAACACGAAGAGGACCAAAGTCCGAGCCAACAACTGATAGTATATAAAGACGCTCAAGTGCAAAACAATACGGAGAATCAGGCACGAACATTTCCAGAAAATCAGGTACAGGTCGCTCGAGGAACCCAAGTACAGATCGCCAAAGGACCGATACCTGTAGCAAGATTACACCTAGGAAGACAGTTTGCTATAGCAGCCCTAAATGAACACACACCCCAGAGACAACTCCGGAATAACGGATTATTACGTGAGATTCTACTGCAACTCGAATCAAATCGGTAGTAACGTACACGCCCAACCGCAACAGTATCAAATCATACACGAAGAAATTTCATTTCAAGAAGTACCCGAACTTCGGATCAACCACTGAAGCGCGGTAAACTCTAACCCACAATTACATAATCACATAAATATACCCTGTAACTAGGCTCATTACTATACCACTTTTTGATATAAAATAAATCCACCATATACGGTGAGAGCACCCTAAGGAAAATCCACCAGTTTCTTATTTACAGTATAGACTGGAGTCACACACCGCCGATGGGAAGGGAAGCAAAACGCCAACAACGAACAACGACAGCGAAGTATTAAGCCGTATGGCCAGCGAGGTCAACGGCAGCCTCAACAACACAACGACGACAGCGAAATATTAAGCCGTATGGCACAGTAGGTCAACGGCAGCCTCAACGACAACAACAACCATGACGACAGCGACGACGAAGGCAGTGTGAGCGAACACTCTTCCGAGTACGGATCACACGCACCGGCACGGTGACCGTAAGCTTCGCTGCGGTAGGTGAGGGGGGAGTGTGAGGACCCCAAAACCGAGGGTTTTGTACCCTCACAACATATACCTATTTTTCATTTTTCTTACATACATGTTATACAAGAATTGAATTTAACTCTGAATTTAACATTTATACATTTTTATGACATGAATTATACCTTTATGAATTACACGTCAAAACAAATACATGCGGTCGCATATTGAATTATTATTTACTAAATTGAAGGATAAACCAGACTTGCGCACTTTTGCACGCAAGCACAATATTTACATTTTTCGCCCACATAAGTTTCAAATATAGGTCACCCTAACATACACTAAAACATTTGGAAGGAAAATGGAAATGCACAAAAACATAAAATTATGCCGGTCAACCAACCCTTTGCGCATCCAATGCACTCAGCCACAAATACAACATACATAATAATTTGGATAAACAAAGATCAGCAGTAAAAGTCGCCAAACTAAGCGCTGCTACTAATTGGGACTTTTCTCTACATACTTACGTACAAGCATACGACACACCAACGCACGCCCTAAGCAGAAGCCGAAAGCATCAAACGAGGCCAACGCACCATCAAAACCAAGTGACAGCGAACATACGCATAAACACAAATGATCGAATTCGATAGGTAAAGCAAAGACTGGAAAACACGGCAGGCATACAACAAGCGTACGTACGAGATTTGGCACATTGTTCGCTATGTATATTAGGGCTCCCTAAAATTGGGATATGAAATGCCGGGATAGCGGATCGTCATACATGATCGAAAATATGCATATATGTATATATACCGATGTACCACCATATGTATGATAATGGAAAGAGGGAAAACGCATGTTAGCATGTAAGCGTATGTATGTACCAATAGAATACAGCGAAAGTAGCGTTAAACTAGAATTCGATTTTTGCATTTCCAACTTTTATAATTGTTATTGTAAAATTACTGACTGCCTGCGTGCAGTCCTACATAATTTTATAACTGAGGAATTATTACAATGAATTGTTTTTAGGAAATAACTGTCCACCGGCGTACAAAATCGTATATAAGGGCGGCAAATTAACTTGTAAGATCAGAAGCTAGGAGATAGGCATACGAGTCAGTGGGCTTCTACCACTGACCAACACGACCTGAAGGTTTCTACTTCATTTCGTGAATTATTTTATATTCAGTAGGAGGTTTCTACTCCAACTGACGGAGAGCTAGCAGAGGGGTTCTACCTCAGCTACTCTTATTTAGACAGGGACAAAGAATAGGAGTAGCTCTTAAGGATATCGATCCCTTTTTTTAAATAAACTTTATAACGTTTTCAGAACTCCTTTGTCTATTTATTTTCATCGGAATAGGTTCCCCCACCAAATATAGGAACCCTGGACGGACTGGGCATACCTCAGCAGGAATTAGTCCGTCACAATACGTAAACAATCGGTGAAATTTGAAGCTTATAGCTGTTAAAATGGGGTAGAAATTGCGAAAAGTTTCTTATCTGAACAATCGGTTGTATGAGATATACTATATATACAAACGATCTCTATGATTTTTTCAGACAACAATATATGCTATATATGTAAGCATTCGGTGAAATTTGAAGCTTATAGCTGTTAAAATGGGGTAGAAATTGCGAAAAGTTTCTTATCTGAACAACCCCTTGTATGAGATATATACTATATATACAACCGATCTCTATGATTTTTTCAGACAACAATATATACTATATACGTAAGTATTCGGCGAAATGTGAAGCTTCTTTCTGTTAAAATGGGGCTAAAATTTGCGAAAATATATATATATATGCTATATATATATACTATATATACCACCATATATATACTATATATACCACCGATCTTAATGATTTTTTCAGACAACAATATATGCTATATACGTAAGCATTCGTTCAAATTTGAAGCCTCTAGCTCTTAAAATAGGGCAGTAATTACGAAAAGTTCCTTATCTGAACAATCGGTTGTGGGGGATATATACTATATATACGACCGATCTCGCGCGGCCACCGTGGTGTGATGGTAGCGTGCTCTGCCTATCACACCGTATGCCCTGGGTTCAACTCCCGGGCAAAGCAACATCAAAATTTTAGAAATAAGATTTTTCAATTAGAAGAAAATTTTTCTAAGCGGGGTCGCCCCTCGGCAGTGTCTGGCAAGCGCTCCGATTGTATTTCTGCCATGAAAAGCTCTCAGTGAAAACTCATCTGCCTTGCAGATGCCGTTCAAATTTGAAGCCTCTAGCTCTTAAAATGGGGCAGTAATTACGAAAAGTTCCTTATCTGAACAATCGGTTGTGGGGGATATATACTATATATACGACCGATCTCGCGCGGCCACTGTGGTGTGATGGTAGCGTGCTCCGCCTATCACACCGTATGCCCTGGGTTCAACTCCCGGGCAAAGCAACATCAAAATATTAGAAATAAGATTTTTCAATTAGAACAAAATTTTTCTAAGCGGGGTCGCCCCTCGGCAGTGTCTGGCAAGCGCTCCGATTGTATTTCTGCCATGAAAAGCTCTCAGTGAAAACTCATCTGCCTTGCAGATGCCGTTCGGAGTCGGCATAAAACATGTAGGTCCCGTCCGGCCAATTTGTAGGGAAAAATCAAGAGGAGCACGACGCAAATCGGAAGAGAAGCTCGGCCTTAGATCTCTTCGGAGGTTATCGCGCCTTACATTTATTTTTTATTTTATACGACCGATCTCATCAATTTTTTCAGGCAACAATATGTGGAATATACGAAAGTATATGGTGAAGTTTGAAGCTTCAATCTGTAAATTGGGTAAGATATTAAAAAAATCCTCTTTTTCTGAAAAATCGGTTGTATGGAGGATATATGCTATAGTGGTCCGATCCGGTCGGTTCCAACAAATGTCTAATCGGACACCCAAATACACCCGCTCACCAAATTTTATCAAGATATCTCGAAAATTAAGGGACTAGTTTGCATACAAACAGACAGACGGACAGACGGACATGGCTAAATCAACTCAGCTCTTCAACCTGATTATTTCGGTATACTTAATGGTGGGTCTATCTATCTTCCTTTAAGGACTTACAATTTTCGGTTTCGTGACGAAATTAATATACCATTTCATTTTCATGAAAGGTATAAAAACAGGTAGGTACTTTGTGTGAGGATGCAAAGTTTCAGGTTTTTTGTGGTCTGCGTGTAAAAACTATGACTACGAATCACGTATTTCAACAATATATGACGTAAACGTAACTATTTGATGAAATTTGATGAATTTTGAAGCTTCTAGCCATAAAAAGGGGGCAAAAATTAGAGTTTATATCGGGTATATAATATATATACCACCGATCTCTATGATTTTTTCAGACAACAATATATGCTATATACGTAAGCATTTGGTGAAATTTGAAGCTTCTAGCTGTTAAAATGGGGAAGAAATTGCGCAAAGTTTCTTATCTGAACAATCGGTTGTATGGGATATATACTATATATACCACTGCTATCTATGATTTTCTCAGACAACAATATATGCTATACACGTAAGCATTTGGTGAAATTTGAACATATCTAAACGATTTTTAAGATAAATATAAAATAAAAAATAGGTAGGTAATCTGTGTGAGGATGCAAAGCTTCACGTTTTTTTGTGGTCTGCATGTAAAAACTATGACTACGAATCACGTATTTTAAAAATATATGCCGTAAACCTAACTATTTGATGAAATTTGATGAATTTTGAAGCTTCTAGCCGTAAAAAAGGGGCAAAAATGACAGTTTATATGAAGTATATAATATATATACCACCGATCTCTACGATTTTTCAGACAACAATATATGCTATATACGTAAGCATTTTGTGAAATTTGAAGCTTCTAGCTGTTAAAACGGGGCAGAAATTGCGCAAAGTTTCTTATCTGAACAATCGGTTGTATGAGATATATACTATGTATACCACCGATCTCAATTATTTTTTCAGACATCAATATATGGTCAGGTCAGGTTGGGTGGTAGCTTCCCTGATGAGAGGAAGCTCACTTGGACAACATGACGGTCCGTTGTGATACCACATATAATAAACTAAACTAACGGTGACGTAGATATAACTACTTAGAGAATCGTTGGGTAGCAACGATAAAGTTCCGAATGATCCCGATCTCAACCTGGATAGCTCCTCGGGAGATCCAGTGAGTCACGACCAAAATACTTTCGCCTAGTTCTGGCAAAAGCTGGGCAGTCAAGCATAAAGTGATTTGGTGATTCCACCTCATCATCCTCCATACAGCTGCAGCAGGATGGAGTTTCCAATATATTGAGACGTACCGCATGGATACCCATGGGACAGTGCCCTGTCAAAACCCCAATGACCATTGATAGGTGAGCCTTAGTGAACCCAATTATTTCAGCAGACCTCCTGCCATCCACTTTCGGCCAGAAAGATCTTGATATCCTACAAGACGTAGTGTCCGCCCAACGTTGCTGAGCTGACTCGAGGCCCAGCTATGGAAGAGCAATCCACAGGTGGCTAGCGGAATCCCGAAATCCCTACAGCCACCTTCATCCGTTCAGTTGTACCGATTCGGGCTAAGAGATCCGCTTGACAGTTACCGGAATATCACTATGGCCCGGGACCCAGATAATCTTAATTGTAAAATAATTCGATGCAATCGCAAGTGTGGTCAGGCACTCCCAGACCACCCTCGATCGCACTGTAGTTGAGCTCAAGGCCTTTATAGCCGCTTGGCTATCAGAGTAGATGTTAAATTCCCTAACCGTAGTAGCGCTGGATAGCATTTCATCCACCGCATCCTTAATCGCAGCAACTTCCGCTTGGAATACACTGCAGTGATCAGCCAACTTAAACTTGCGGCTTACATTTAGCTCTTGACAAAAGACCCCCCGCCAACCTTTCCGTCCAACTTCGACCCATCCGTGAACAAGTTAACCGGTCCCATGCCCCAGATAATTCCTCTTCTCCACTCCTCCCTCGGGGAATGACTGGGGTGAAGTTGTATAGGGAGCGGCCACCGGCATGCAATAGTCCGTCCTGTCCGGGATAAAGTCGAAACTAGTAAGAAGGCTAGAGTGTCCGAAATCAGAAAGCATATAACCCATATCACGAAGCCTGACCAACGACCGGGCCGCGGCTGCCTTTCCCGCAATATCTACTGGATGTATATTCAGCATGACATTCAGTGCCAAGGTAGTGTTGTTCTCATAGCGCCACTGATGCCGATAAGCGCATCAATATATGCTATACACGTAAGCATTTGGTGAAATTTGAAGCTTCTAGCTGTTAAAATGGGGCCGAAATCGCAAAAAAAATATATATATACTATATATATATATACTATATATACCATCATATATATATTATATATATCACCGATCTCTATGATTTTTTGACACAACAATGCATACTATATACGTAAGCAATCGGTGAAATTTGAAACTTATAGCTGTTAAAATGCAGTAGAAATTGCGAAAAGTTTCTTATCTGAACAATCGGTTGTATGAGATATATACTATATATACAACCGATCTCTATGATTTTTTCAGACAACAATATATGCTATATACGTAAGCAATCGGTGAAATTTGAAGCTTATAGCTGTTAAAATGGGGTAGAAATTGCGAAAGTTTCTTATCTGAACAATCGGTTGTATGAGATATATACTATATATACAACCGAGCTCTATGATTTTTTCAGACAACAATATATGCTATATACGTAAGTATTCGGTGAAATTTGAAGCTTCTAGCTGTTAAAATGGGGCTAATATTTGCGAAAATATATATATATACTATATATATATACTATATATACCACCATATATATACTATATATACCACCGATCTTTATGATTTTTTCAGACAACAATATATGCTATATACGTAAGCATTCGTTGAAATTTGAAGCCTCTAGCTCTTAAAATAGGGCAGTAATTACGAAAAGTTCCTTATCTGAACAATCGCATACAAACAGACAGACGGACAGACGGACGGGCATGGCTAAATCAACTCAGCTCTTCAACCTGATTATTTCGGTATACTTAATGGTGGGTCTATCTATCTTCCTTTAAGGACTTACAATTTTCGGTTTTGTGACGAAATTAATATAGCATTTCATTTTCATGAAAGGTATAAAAATAGGTAGGTTCTTTGTGTGAGGATGCAAAGCTTCACGTTTTTTGTGGTCTGCATGTAAAAACTCTGACTACGAATCACGTATTTCAAAAAAATATGACGTAAACGTAACTATTTGATGAAATTTGATGAATTTTGAAGCTTCTAGCCGTAAAAAAGGGGCAAAAATGACAGTTTATATGAAGTATATAATATATATACCACCGATCTCTATGATTTTTTCAGACAATAATATATGCTATATACGTAAGCATGTTGTGAAATTTGAAGCTTCTAGCTGTTAAAATGGGGCCGAAATCGCAAAAAAAATTATATATACTATATATATACTAGATATACATCATATATATATTAAATATATCACTGCTCTCTATGATTTTTTGACACAACAATACATACTATATACGTAAGCAATCGGTGAAATTTGAAGCTTATAGCTGTTAAAATGGGGTAGAAATTGCGAAAAGTTTCTTATCTGAACAATCGGTTGTATGAGATATATACTATATATACAACCGATCTCTATGATTTTTTCAGACAAAAATATATGCTATATACGTAAGCATTCGGTGAAATTTGAAGCTTATAGCTGTTAAAATGGGGTAGAAATTGCGAAAAGTTTCTTATCTGAACAATCGGTTGTATGAGATATATACTATATATACAACCGATCTCTATGATTTTTTCAGACAACAATATATGCTATATACGTAAGTATTCGGTGAAATTTGAAGCTTCTAGCTGTTAAAATGGGGCTAAAATTTGCGAAAATATGTATATGTAACTATATATATATATATATATACCACCATATATATACTATATATACCACCGATCTTAATGATTTTTCAGACAACAATATATGCTATATACGTAAGCATTCGTTGAAATTTGAAGCCTCTAGCTCTTAAAATAGGGCAGTAATTACGAAAAGTTCCTTATCTGAACAATCGGTTGTGGGGGATATATACTATATATACGACCGATCTCATAATTTTTTCAGGCAACAATATGTGCAATATACCAAAGTATATGGTGAAGTTTGAAGCTTCAATCTGTTAAATTGGGTAAGATATTACAAAAATCCTCTTTTTCTGAAAAATCGGTTGTATGGAGGATATATGCTATAGTGGTCCGATCCGGTCGGTTCCGACAAATGTCTAATCGGACACCCAAATACACCCGCTCACCAAATTTTATCAAGATATCTCAAAATTGAGGGACTAGTTTGCATACAAACAGACAGACGGACAGACGGACATGGCTAAATCAACTCAGCTCTTCAACCTGATTATTTCGGTATACTTAATGGTGGGTCTATCTATTTTCCTTTAAGGACTTACAATTTTCGGTTTCGTGACGAAATTAATATACCATTTCATTTTCATGAAAGGTATAAAAATAGGTAGGTTCTTTGTGTGAGGATGCAAAGCTTCACGTTTTTTGTGGTCTGCATGTAAAAACTTGACTACGAATCACGTATTCCAAAAAATATGACGTAAAACGTAACTATTTGATGAAATTTGATGAATTTTGAAGCTTCTGGCCGTAAAAAAGGGGCAAAAATGACGGTTTATATGAAGTATATAATATATATCCCACCGATCTCTATGATTTTTTCAGACAATAATATATGCTATATACGTAAGCATTTTGTGAAATTTGAAGCTTCTAGCTGTTAAAATGGGGCAGAAATTGCGCAAAGTTTCTTATCTGAACAATCGGTTGTAGGAGATATATACTATGTATACCACCGATCTCAATGATTTTTTCAGACATCAATATATGCTATACACGTAAGCATTTGGTGAAATTTGAAGCTTATAGCTGTTAAAATGGGGCCGAAATCGCAAAAAAAATTTATATATACTATATATATATACTATATATACCATCATATATATATTATATATATCACCGATCTCTATGATTTTTTGACACAACAATACATACTATATACGTAAGCAATCGGTGAAATTTGAAGATTATAGCTGTTAAAATGGGGTAGAAATTGCGAAAAGTTTCTTATCTGAACAATCGGTTATATGAGATATATATTATATATACAACCGATCTCTATGATTTTTTCAGACAACAATATATGCTATATACGTAAGCAATCGGTGAAATTTGAAGCTTATAGCTGTTAAAATGGGGTAGAAATTGCGCAAAGTTTCTTATCTGAACAATCGGTTGTATGGGATATATACTATATATACCACCTGTATCTATGATTTTCTCAGACAACAATATATGCTATACACGTAAGCATTTGGTGAAATTTGAACATATCTAAACGATTTTTAAGATAAATATAAAATAAAAAATAGGTAGGTAATCTGTGTGAGGATGCAAAGCTTCACGTTTTTGTGGTCTGCATGTAAAAACTATGACTACGAATCACGTATTTTAAAAATATATGCCGTAAACGTAACTATTTGATGAAATTTGATGAATTTTGAAGCTTCTAGCCGTAAAAAAGGGGCAAAAATGACAGTTTATATGAAGTATATAATATATATACCACTGATCTCTACGATTTTTCAGACAACAATATATGCTATATACGTAAGCATTTTGTGAAATTTGAAGCTTCTAGCTGTTAAAACGGGGCAGAAATTGCGCAAAGTTTCTTATCTGAACAATCGGTTGTATGAGATATATACTATGTATACCACCGATCTCATTATTTTTTCAGACATCAATATATGCTATACACGTAAGTATTCGGCGAAATTTGAAACTTCTTGCTGTTAAAATGGGGCTAAAATTTGCGAAAATATATATATGTAAGCTATATATATATATTATATATACCACCATATATATACTATATGTACCTGTTGGAAATAAATTGGTAATTAATTTTTAATATGTGGCAACACTCCCCATCACTATTTTCTTCACCCATCTCTCTCACATATTTTCTCATACCAAACTGTTCTTCTTCCAATGTACATTCTTGGCAGTCTATTGAAATAAATCAACTAAACAGGTTATGTGCCCAGAGCGCGTAAGCAGCGTAAAAAGTGAAAATTAAAATAGTTAGCGCGTTTAAGGTTTAACCGTTCGCTGTGTGTCGGTATAAAAGTATTATATTTAAAAGACTATTTTGAGTTATTGTGCTGTGTGTCGGTACATTAAAAAAGTTGAATTAAAAAAACATGAAAATGACTTCGCTTTTTCAAATTGAAAAATTGGATGATGCCAATTACGCGTCATGGTCAGTTCAAATGAAAAGCGTGCTAGTACACTCTGATTTGTGGGGAGTTGTGTGTGGTCGCGAAAAGAAATCTGATGAAATGACCAGTGAACAAAAAGCGGCATTTGATATAAAAAATGAAAAAGCAATGGCATCAATATTGCTATGTGTAAAGCCAACACAAATTAACCATGTGAAGAACATAGAAGTCGCAATGGTAGCATGGGATAAACTGCGTAATATCCATCAGCCACAAGGGCCGGCGCGAAAAGTTTTGTTGTTTAAAAGTTTGTTGCGTCTTAGTATGTCAGATGGTACTCCAGTGGCAAATCACGTAAACGAGTTTTGCAAAATTAAAGAAGGGTCTTGCAGACATAGGTGTAATAATCCAAGACGAAATTTTAGTTATAATTTTGTTAGCAGGTTTGCCTGCGCAATATGAAAATTTTGTTGTAGCAATGGAGACCCGTGATGAGTTGCCTACATTTAATACAGTGAAAATTAAATTGTTAGAAGAAGGCGCGCGGCAGTGTGATAATGATGTTAAAAACGAAAAAGGGACAGAAGCGTTAATGCAAGCACGTTCATACAAAACTACAAACTTCAACAAAACGGTAAAAAATGCTTCAAGCAGTGGTAATGGTTCGGGTAACAAAGGCAATAAAAACAACAAAAACGTGAAGTGTTTCAATTGCGGTAAACGAGGACATTTCGCTGCTACATGCAATGGCAAGAAAACTGAGTGTCGAAAAGAGAACGATGATCGTTCATGTTTTATGTTAAGCGCAAAACCACCACCAAATACGAGAATTAATACAAATGTCTGGTGCGTAGATAGCGGCGCCACGTCGCATTTATGTTGTGTGCGCAGTTCATTTAAAAACTATCAAGAATGTTGTGAAAATATTTGGTTGGCAGGCGCCAATTGTATAAACGCTGTTGGTCGTGGCGACGTTGACCTAGACGGTACAACAATAACATTAAAAAATGTCTTATATGTGCCAACACTACAAAGTAATTTTATATCTGTGAGCAAAGCCATAGAGAGCGGCAATGCAGTGATATTTGAGCGTAATTCTGTTGAAATCAAAAACAACAAAAACTGTGTGCTGTTGAAAGCGTTCAATATTAACGGACTATTTCTATATGAGGGTGGGACAAATAAGTGTTTTAGTGCGGTGGTACAAAAAGATGCCGCAAGTAATTTGTTCAAATGGCACAATCGATATGGACATGTAAATTTTAATTGTTTGAAAGACATGGCAAATAAAAAAGCAGTCTTAGGGCTACAGCTTTGTAAAATACCAAACGAAATTGTATGTGAGACGTGTGCGAAATCAAAAATATGCGCAAAGCCATTTGCACAAGCATCAAAAACGCGTGCAAAAGAGTTACTTGGTGTTGTGCATAGCGATGTTTGTGGTCCTATTAACTGTGCATCTATTGGCGGTTCGAGGTATTTTGTCACATTTATTGATGACAGGTCGCGTTATATGAGCGTGTACTTCTTAAAATCCAAAGATAAAGTTTTTGAAGCATTTAAAGAGTACAAGACAATGAGCGAAAATCAAACTGGCTGTAAAATTAAGCAGTTGAGAAGCGACAATGGGCGCGAATATGTATCAAATGTGTTTGATGTATTTTTAAAACAAAATGGCATTCAACGGCAATTGACCGTACCTTACACTCCGCAACAAAACGGGGTAGCAGAACGTGCCAACAGAACTTTGGTAGAGATGGCCAGGGCCATGCTAAATTATGCAAAACTTGGTGAGCATTTTTGGGCGGAAGCAATACGAACTGCCGTATATCTTCGTAATCGTACTATAACAAAAATACTCAATGATAAAACGCCATATGAATTGTGGGCAGGTACAAAGCCTAGTGTTTCCCATCTAAGAGTTTTTGGTTCATTGGCAGTGGCACTTGATAAAAAGCAGTCGCGAAAGTTTCGAGCAAAAGGTAAAGAATACATAATGATAGGTTATTCTGAAACTAGCAAAGGTTATCGTTTGTATAATCCAGAAAATCGTAAAGTCATTGTATGTCGCGATGTTGTATTCATTGAGAAGGCGAATGTTTGTCAGGAGCCGGAACCAAAGCTAATTGATTTTTGTGACAACCGTGACGAAGATGTGGTATTGTACACAAATGACGTACATGCAGATAAAGTAAGTGTAGAATCACATACAAATAGCGTAAATTTTCCACAAAATGTAGCTAATGAGGAAAATAATTTTATTGAATCTGTTGAGACAGAATCTGACACCCACAACAGCAATGTAGTTGAATGTACGCCGGTTATTGGTCGTGGTAGGCCAAGGTTGTTACGTACAGGTACAGTGGGGCGTCCACGTAAGCAATATAATGTCTTAAATGTTTTATGTGAAGACACAGCAGCAACTCCTAGTAGCCTGAGAGAGGCATTCGAGAGTGTTTATTCTGACGAATGGAAGGCTGCAATGGAGAAGGAGTATGCGTCACTAGTTAAAAATGATACGTGGTCACTTGTTGATTTACCACAAGGTCAAAAAATTGTTGGATGTAAATGGGTGTATACGATTAAACGCGATAAAGCAGGTGACATCAAACAATTTAAAGCGCGTTTGGTGGCAAAAGGCTGCAGTCAACGATATGGGGTTAACTATTTAGAAACCTTTTCACCAGTTGTTAGGTATGCAAATATACGGTTGGTGATTGCACTAGCGGTAGAGCACAGGCTTTACATGCATCAAATGGATGTTTCGTCAGCGTATCTGAACAGCGAGTTGCATGATGAAGTATATATGCAGCAGCCAGAAGGTTTTGTCAACAGTAAGCATCCAAATCGTGTATTAAAATTAAAGAAATCTTTATATGGTTTAAAGCAAAGTGGCAGGGAATGGAATACGAAATTAGATTCTGTTCTTAAAGAAATGGGGTTTGAACCATGTCCCAGCGAACCATGTATATATACAAAACATAGAGCAAATATAATCAATATCATAGCGGTTTATGTTGATGATCTGATCATTGCGAGTTCGTGTATGTCCGAATTGTCTCACATCAAGACGGGAATTGCAAGCAAATTCAAGGTTGTAGATGGTGGTGTGCTATCACATTTCTTGGGTATAGAAATACAACGTGACGGTGAGCTTGGCGACGTAACACTTTGTCAAAAGCAGTACATACTAAATCTGTTAAAAGACTATAAAATGGAATTGTCCAGAGATGTTGCAACGCCACTAGATGCTGGTTTTAATGTTCACTGCGAGAAGGAGCAATGTCGAAAGGTTGATAAAACTGCATATCAG